>PUQB01000642.1:0-138629 GCA_003024785.1 Selaginella tamariscina | reverse complement strand
CTGCAAGGTATACTTGTGTGTATGTGCGTGCGTGTACGTGTGCTTAGCATGCGTGTGTATGTGTGAGATCACCCATTTGATGCTGTTAAGTAGATTTACGGTTACACGCACGCACGCACGCACGTACGCATCACACTTTGAAGTATATCTAAGTATTATGAAGATGAAAAGGGTGGAGGATGCTGTTGGAGTGCTTGAAATCATGCTGGAGAAGGATTTGTACCAGATGTTGCTACGTACACTAGTCTGATCGATGGCTTCTGTAAAGTTGGAAGAACAGCCGAGGCATATAGGTACTAAACTAAATAGTATACTGGTAAACTTCCATAATATTTATTATAATGTATTATTAATGTAAGTATTCTAATTATATTCTCGTATTATGTATAATGTATATATTGTTAAACTTAAGTATATAATTTATCAGGTTTTATGAGATGATGCGTGAAAATGGATGTGACCCAGACAAGTTAAACATACACAATACTTATAAATGGACTTTGCAAAGCTGGGAGCGTAGATAAGGCAATCGAGATTCTACAGAATATGCTAGAGAGAGGATGCAATCCTGATGCGTCCACGTATTTTACACTTATGAAGATTCTGGAATAATGCGACCGGATATTCTGAGGTAAACTTACCATTATATCTTAATAGGTCAAAGTTTTTCTTAAACCATTTTTTCCTGAATTAAATTTATTTATTTCCATAAAAAAAGTGTAGCCTTATTTTCAATTTATTTTCTTAACGTATTAATATTAATATACTTTGATATTAATAAGTAAACCAATCTATTTATATATATATATAATACCAGGTATGTATAGTTCACATTTTAAATATAATGAAATTTTTTTAATTTATAATCTCTATATTTTATATCCACCTCAATTTATAACTTTAATACTTTATTCAGCTTAGAAAGACCTATAAATTTACAAATTAAATAATTAAAAAATATTATCAAAATTATAAAGCGAAGAAGATCCAAGTTTAAATTATATTTATATATTATTATTCAAACAATATAAATTTAAAATATATTAATATATTATTATATAAAATAGTGAGTTATATATTAAAGTTTAATGTTAACATGTTTTATAAATTCCCTCTGATTTTTTATATGGATAACATTACAGAGATATAAGATTCTAAATAATTTATTTCTAATAATATATTTTAAAGTTAAGTTCCTTAAATAATAAAAACACTTAGTTTAACTAAAATAAAGTGTTAAAACAGAAATAAAAACACTTCGATGAGAGACAAGTCACACGGTACCACCATCCTTGTCCACTTGACCATCTCCTAAGTGTATTAAAAACCGAATATACTCCTAAATAAGTAGCTTCTCGATAGACGACTGCAATTTAAATGTTCAGTTAGTTGAAGTTTAACATTATGTATAATATTAAGTATATATTACTCTCTCTCTAAAACGCACGCACGCACGCAAACACACCTTAAGCTGATTGATCTGGGTGTTGAGCTGACTGGATTCGTTACTTGTTATAGATGCTGCAATCACAGCCCTTGAGACACCACACGCACGCCCCAGTGCTTGCTTTGATGGCACGAACACATATGGCACATTCTGCATATTATGTATTACAGATTATTCAAGTTATATTTATATTAAACGCTTCCTACAAGAAAGTGTTAAATATCTACTTAATGTCTATTTATGTGATACATATAATGATCTATGTAACGAATATGTTCAGTTCTATAAAATTGGGATATACGTATATCTATGTACATACAGATCTAACATGAGCGTGCAAAGCTATGAATGTGTGCGAGTATACATATATATAGTCTTCAAGCATATAATATAATTAACTACGAACTTAACTAAAAATTAAATAATCTTTTATTAAACAAACCTTGTCTTCAGCAAGGAGAGGTAAGTGCAGAAGGATCTCCAGAGGCTCCGTGTCAGCCGCCATCACAATAAACTCGGCAATCCCACGGTTGAGTGTCTTCGTTGCTACAATTAAATAAATAAAACATCAGTAAACATAACTGTTGGTATATGAAACCATTATAACTTTTTAAAAAAATGGTATTCTTAACAGAGGGGAATTAACGAAGTATAAGAATTTAATATATTAAGCACCTTCATTTGCCCCCTTCTTCAATTGCTTGTAATTAGCGGCTTGCGTCACAAGTTCCATTATAGAATTCGTAAGCTGCGCATCGGCAAGCGGGTAGGCCTTGGGATTGACTTCTGAACCCTGCATACAGACGGGATGAGAGAGAGAGAGAGAGAGAGAGGGAGGAAGAGAGAGAGGCACCGCCGCCTTTCTTCTTACCATGATTCTCTGCAAACCCTAAACCTCAACCCTAAACCGCCGCACTACACATTTTAACAAAAGAATATTCTAAAGAATATGCCATTGTATATGAGAGAATATACTGGCGCATATTCTTTGGCTTAAGCTGCATGTCTCAAACAATGTGTTTTGCACAAACGTATATATGTAACTTTGTCTTGTCAATATATACAGAGTATAATAGTATATCTTGACTTAGCCAACAGGAAACTGCTTCTGTACTCGGACAGCAACTTTGGAGGGGTAAAATGTCATGCAGATAGGCGGGTTGATCTTGGACAGTGCAAGTATGGCCGCGGGTATCGTCCACAGCCCATCCCCGCAGATAAGTCCCGAAGCTACCGCAGGCACGTGTATGTTTGCCTGCTTCCTGTTCAGCTTTGTCCACACGTACACTATCACCCAGGAACATATCTATAGCAAAATAGGCTCCGAAGTAGAACGGGATCGCCATCGCCATCGGCACTGGTATAAACTTTGCGTACCTCTTCGGCAACAGGTCCCTCACCGAGTCCAGCAGGATACTAAAGAAGAAGCAACCGATGGTAATCTGCATGCAGTGCTGGGGAGCGCCCCAAACCCCTCCACTCCGATGATCGCCATCTGCCTGTATATAACACCGTACGGTGCCTTGTACGGGCCGTCCGGATCGCCGACGGTAAACGCCTTCCAGAACATCCAGAACGTGAGAGGGGCGAACACACAGCCCAGTAGCGCCCCGATCAGCTGGCTCACGAACATCGACCTCGGCGACGCCCTTGTGAGGTACCCCGTCTTGAAGTCCTGCATCAAGTCCGCTGCAGAAGCGACTATTGTCATGATAACCCCGCACACGCCGAGCCCGGCAATCACACCCGCCGTCCGATCCTCCCCATGCAGCAAACACGAACAGTCCCAGCTTGCCGTACGTGGTAACCAGGCTCCAGTCCGTCAGCCCCATGCCGTACGAGTTGCAGAAGGCCAGGATGGGAGCTATTATGTAACATACCAGCACGTAGTACCACTTCACCTGGTGGAAGATGTGAGGGACCGTCGCAATGGCTATCGCTGCCAGTACCACGTAAAACGCAACTGCGTACCGCGTGGGAATCCCGTCCCTCAAAAAAGTCTCGTTTCTCTTCTGTTCGTCAAATGGGATATGCTCGTGTATGTTATCACCACCTTGAAGACAACAAAGATATCATCTCTGTGTGTGTGTAAAAGATGATACATAAAGACAACAAAGATATCATCAATGTGTGTGTAAAGATGATACATATACATACACCTAAAGACAACAAAGATATCATCAATGATTGTGTGTGTGTGTGTAAAGAGGAAACAAACATATCATCAATGTGTATACATATACATACACCTAACATATACACACTTACTGTGGACAGGAAGACGATAGCGTCTGTAAAGATCTAAGCCACTCCTGATGAAAGTTAAGACAAGCTGATAAAGTCCATCTCCAAGGATCAACCCAATTGCACAGAAAACCTGCACAAACAAATATGGTTTGTGTGTGAGTGTGTGTGCGTGTGTGTGTGTGTACCTTGTATGCAAATAAGCCTTTGAAGCTGGTATCCTTAGCGTCTTGAGGGTACCAATCACCTTTCTTGTTTAAGATTAAAGGCCACATGATACCATAAGAGATTATAGCACCCAGCAATACAGACACATTCACTATATGTGGACATATCATGCCTGCTCCTATGTATGTGAGATTAAAGTCGAACATAAACCTGTCCAAATACACCAAATTATTATACCTGTGTGTGTATGCGTGTGTAATCCTTACTTGTTGTCGGAATGCCTTCAAACCGAGACTTGGGAAGTTATCAAAGCCACAAGTAGTATCTCCAAACCCACTAAAGAACCACTTGAAGAAGCTAAAGAAAAAGCTCGCTGCCCCAGACCACAGTAAAGATCGTACTTGTCGCCTGGAAACCATTAACTTACAATGTATGTGTGTGTGTGTGTTGTCACTTACGCAGCTACAACTGCCCCTTCGGGAGTATGAAAACTGTTGATAAGGAGAGCAGTGGCTGTCCCACTTGGATAAGTCAGCTTGAACTTGAGAATCATAAGCTGCATAAACCACCATAAACTTTCCCCATTCTCCACATATCCCCAGTGTGTGTGTGTGTGTGTGTGTGCGTGTGTGTGTGTGTGTGTGTGTACAGTACTGTATAACATAGTACCTTTCTAAGTGGAACAATAACCATAATACCGATGAACGCCGTGCAAAACATGAATGCATATAGCCATCCTAGAGATGGATCCTTCACATCCTCAGCTTTGTTCCCAGCTCCATCCCCAATGGTCTTGTAACTTAAGGAATCCATAGACAATATATAAGTCCCATATCCACCTAAAACAAAACTTATGCATTAAATCTCTCTCTCTCTCTCTCTCTCTCTCTCTCTCTCTCACACACACACACACACACACACATACCACTGAAGGCCAGGCCATAGCAAGCAACAGCACACGTCTGTATGACGGTATTCTCCTGCCGGGTGAAGGGTTTAGACCATATGGTCATCTTGGACAGCGTATAAATCCAGACTTTGATGAAGAAGAAAGCCAGCAAACCGGCAGAGACATTGAGGGACGGAATCACACCGACGGTAAGACTGAGCTTGTGTGTAATTATACAAAAGAAACAACCGATAACCGCGCTCACCACAATAGAACGGAACGTTATCTGATCTTGCCATGCCGGAATCGGAACCTTATCAAACTCGTCCTCTACCGACACCATCTTTTCCATGTCCATGTCCAATTTCTTCTGCTCTCCATAGTCCATCTCTAAAGCCATCCTTTTTACCCTTAATTAAGGGAATACTAAATGAGACCGAAATTGGACGGTGCCCGTGGATTTTTTGCCCTTTTTCAAGTTCTAACTCCGGGTCAAACAATTATACTATAACTATATCCACGGAAAATAAATTAATATTTAAATTTTTGACTTTAAAAATAATTTAACGTTTACGTACATAGATGTTTAAAAATATTAAACTGTCACTGTTTAGATTTGGACCTTAGCTTTGATTAATATAATTTCATTTAAAAAAAGTTAAACTCAACCCATATACGCATACGTACACATATACTCTTTGAGATTTTTAAAAAATATAAGAACATTCAAGTTTAAATCTAGGTTTGAAATTCATTTAACTTAAAATATTTATGCCAGCACAAAGTAAGTTTATTTATATTTTAATCTATCGGAATATCACTCCTATCATTGTTAAGATTTACAGTGCATTATTAATATTAAAAATTATACTGCAGTACTATTACAATGTCACAGCGTGTATAATAGAAGTTACAATTTAATTATTAAAATTTAAAAAGTCTTATACAAGTCAAAGTTAGAAAAAATAAAACACTTATTTTAAAAATAGAGTAAGTGCTTATTTATTTAAAAACAATTCAAAAGAAAATTAAAGCAAACGCTACATAAGCTAAGATATGAAATTTATATTTAAAAATTTATAAAAAAAAGCTATTTTATTATTACAAATGTAAAATAAATTTGTTTAACTTGTCACGTGTAATATAATATACAATTGCAGCATTTACCACATGGGCAGTCCTAATAATAAATAAAATAAATTGCTTATCTTAATTAAAAATAACTAATTATAAATATGTGTATACACCATATACATACACAAAAATAAAGACATAAGGTGTCTTCCCACTATTCTGTTGTGCCCTCTAATTAAGAAATAACTAAAGATATTATAATTAATTATATTAATTCTTAATTGAATAGAATTAGATCTTAATTAATGCCTTTTCATATATTATTTAGTTAGGTTAATAATTAATTATACAAGCTAATTAAAATTTACAAATTTATTACAATCTCATTAGGAGAAAAAAAACTTAATTTTTTAATATAAAAATGAATTCCTTATATTACTTACAAACAAGTATTATACTCGATTAAAAAAATAAAAAAAAACTTTTTAATTATATACTTTATAATATCATTTAATTTAACTTTTTAAATAAGAACAAACTTATATAGCTTTATAAGGAGTTCCAATGTATATTACTCAAAAATATATATATATATATTAAATACTTAAGTTAACTTAGTTCCTATTGACATAGGCTAAAAAAAATTAAAATTAAAAATGAAATATTCACATATTCACCACTAATTAAATCAAATTGTTAACAATAAATTTATCACAACATTAATGATAATATCATATTTAAAGTGTACCTTATAAATTATAATAATTTTTAATTTTAATAAGATAAAAAATCCCATTATAAATTTTTAAATTTTAATTTTAGAGTAAATAATGTATTTTTAATATATTATTTGTACCTTACTAATATAATAATATAATATTAAGATTAAAATATAATTAAAAGTGTACACAGTGCATAATGTGTATTTACATATGTATAGTTGGTACACTAATGTTAATAAATATAATATAGAATTTATAAGATGTATCATGAGATTAATGTTACATACATCTCATTATGTATGTAAATTATAACATAATATACTATTTTTCATATATCAAACGTCTTTCTATTTCTTTTCATTAAAATTTTATTATTTTATATTGTAGTATTAGTTGTGTATGTGTTTACTTGTTTATTACTTTTATTAATATTCTAAATATTAGAAACATAATAAATCATATTTATGGTTGAAGTTAAAATATTAAAGTATTTAAGCATAAGGTGAAAACTTTCTAAATTTCATATGTTCTTCTAAACTAAAGAAACAAATATTAAAAATACATTAAGTGTAGATGCGGTTAATATATCACACAGGTAATATATAATGTTAATATAATTAATATATCTAACAGATTTTGCATATCATAAGAATATTCTAATTACATTTAATTAAACTTTATAAAACATATGTTTTTATCTAGTGAAGTATATTTAATGTAAATATAAGTAATATTAATATATAATTCTAACATAATTTAAAGCTTTATAATGAGAATATTATTTTTATACGGTGGAAATTCCCACACACACACACACACACACACAGATACAATTGAATTATACGTACTCTCATAGCACTACAGGTTGTTGTTGCTATATATGACTTGCCTATAAAAGTTTAAGCTCTTACGCATCTTAAGTTAACACACACACACACACACACACACAGAGATACAATTGAATTATACGTACTTTCATAACAGGTTGTTGTTGCTGCAGCTGAAGTTCTAACATCTAACTTGGACTCTATTTGAAGGTCCTGAATTAAAAAAACAAATATAGAGTGTCCACATTATTTGTATATATACATATTACTAAGTCCTGATACATTAAACAACGCATACTACTGTGTGTATATATCCTATTTCATATAAATACATAGATATATTAATATATTCCCTTGCAAAACTGGGGCAAATTGATACAAGCAGCTCATAGTCGCCATTTGAGGCACAAAATGTGTAAAATTTCAGCGACCCACCTGAGAATTTAGCAGAGATCATCCTTAACCCTGAAAATTTCGCGGATTGAAGAAGATAGAAATTACAGAACAATGGAATGCAATCTTCTGCCCTAACTAAAAATCTCTATAAACCCTAATTTTAGTATTAAACCTGGGCACGTGGCATTGTAAAAGTAGCATATATCATATATTAATAATAATATTATAGTTATAAGAATGATATGGTCAAATAAATATATTTTATAACTTTTTATAATTATAAATAAACTAAATTAAATTAAATATAATGTATTATATTGTATATATAAAATATGGATGGCGGTATTCATTTTCATACACATGCATGTGTATTTCAAGAGAGAATTTGTAAAATATATTTTTAATACTTCAAAATGATGAAACATTACTTTCTATATATATATATATATATATATATTATTTTATGTCTTTTATGTTTATTTTGAATACATTTATACTCATGAAATTTATCATATTTACATATATATTCTTAGAAGTTTTATATTTACATATATACCCTAGAACTTGAATTTAAAACTTTATAAATTTCAAAATTAAAAATTAAAAAACATTTTTAAAAAATTAATTAAAAAAATTATAATTAATTTGTATTTTATTATATTTAGGTCCAAAATACAACCTATTAAACATATATATCATAATATAATATAATTACTTTTAAAAATATTCTATTTTTTATTATAACAATTTAATGCTTAATAAACTTTAATTATTTTATTTACAATATATTATGAATTGAAAATATGTTTATAGTTAATATTGTTATTTTAAAAGTCAAATTATTACAACTGAAGTTTTTCAAAGGGTATATATGTAATTTTAAATTTTTTAAAGGTATATATGTAAATATAATAAATTTTAGGAGTATAAATGCAATTTTCCTTAATTTTTAAACTCTATTTTGCTAACATTTTTATACAATACATTAAAGATGTCTTATATATACAACACACACAAACATAACTCTTTATTATATCAAGAGTGTTTTAGCATTATAAAGTTTGATAACTAGTTAAGTTAATATTAATTAATACTTAATAAATAATTAATTTTTATTTTCACACTACAATTATGAGTTATGGTAAAACTTAATTAAATATTTTCACATACTAGCATAGTTAAGTTATAAAAATTAATCAAAATTGAGTTAACTATATTATCTTCACATATCTATGATTAAAAATAAAGATAATTTAATTTTGTTTAACTTTCTTATAATTATATTTAATTAATTACAATTTAATAAAATTCCTTATAATAATAATTAATTAAGTTCTTTATTAAATTTAAATACTTTCATTGTACAAGTGAACTTATAAATATTTTTTTCTTAAAATTAATTAAATATTTATCTTTTTTGTTTACACTTCCAATGTAATATTAATGTAAACAAACCATAAACACATTTCAAAAGCATCATAAAAATTGTTTAAAAAGTCCTTAAATAAGTTTATTCATATTTGAAATTATAAAAGTTTTAAATTTTCAATTTATAAAGATATTTTAAAAATTATTTATATAATAACTTTCATATATTAAAATTGCATTAAACTACATGATGTATTTTAAATTTACTCCATTATGTATTCCTTTTTATTTTTTAAATATATTTCTTTTTTAAAAAATTCACATGTAATCTTTGATATATATATCTTTTTAATAGAATCACATGTAACACTAATAAAGATTAAATATTGTAATATCCAATTTAAAGTTTAAAATTTTTAAATATTTCATAAGTAAATTTAAGTAAATTTTTTGATTATGTTGGTTATTTTTTATTTTTTATTTTGATTTAGATCAAACACATTTTCATTTTTAAAAAAAAATAATGTTTAATATGTTTTAATATTAAACAGAGATACAACTACATATAACTTTTCATGTTCCCTTTTACATATTAATAATTTAATATAAGATACATCACAAACAAGCTTGTTTGGTATTAAACAATTACATAATAAAGAACAATATCACTTGCACCGTTTACTTTTTAAAATAAAGAGAATTTTTAAAACTTATCATTATTTGAAATTCATATTTTTTTATTTGTTTTATTACATTTTCCTCATATGTCATAACATATATAGGCATCTTAAATTCCTTTTAAAAAGTATTAAAATAAAAGAGTCCCACTTCAGTAATAATAATTGCAACATAGTTGAGATGATGATGAATAAAATTAATAACGAAAAAATTTTATTTTTATTGCAATATTATTAAATGTTTGTTTATTACTTGCCAAATGAATTTAAACTCATAACACCCCGAAATAAATTTATTCTTTAAAGTAAATAATTAATTTTTTTAAAAAAATTAATAAATGAGACCAAAATTGAATTAATCACCACAACACTTCGAAACAAGTTTTTCCTTTGAAATAAATATTTAAATTAAAAAAAAATAATAAAGGAGACTGAAATTAAACCAATCACCATATATGGCGCATGTATTATTTTGCATTTTCCAAGTTTTAATTCCCAGTTAAACAAATATATTATGAGTATATTCTGTGTATTCATAAGAAAACAAATTAATTCGCTCCGGTAGGTTCTTTCCCCCATCCTGCGATCACAATATTTATATATTTTCGACTTTAAAAATAACTTAATGTTTACGTAAATAGACATTCAAAAATATTAAAAGTGTTTATTATTTAATTTTGGACCTTAGTTTTGGTGAATATAATTTAATTTTTAAAAAGTTTAACTCAACCATATATGCATGTGTTCACGGTTCACACACTTTGAGCTTTCAAAAGAAATAGTGAAAACATTAATTAAAGTGAATTTAATTCTAGGTTTGAAATTCATTTAACTTAAAATATTTATGCCAGCAAAAAATAAATTTATTTATATTTTAATCTATTATAGCTTGTACACATGAATAATTGCGAATACCAAATACATAAAAAGTCAAATAGTATATATATAATATTGGATGTGGATTATATCATTTATGTAAAAATTCTTTTAAAATCTATTACACATCAAAATATATGATTTTAAAATTTTAAAAAATGTTTGGTCCACGATTATATATATTCATAACATCATATGTACTATTAGAATATCACTCTTATTATTGTTAAGATTTATTAAGATATCACTTTATTAACATTAAAAATTATAATATAGTACTATTAGAATGTCATAACAAGTGTAATAGAAGTCATAATTTAATTATTAAAATTTAAAAAGTCTTATACAAGTTAAAGTCAGAAAAAATAAAACACTTATTTTAAAATTAGAGTAACCGCTTAAATATTTATTAAAAAAAATTCAAAAGAAAATTAAAGCAAAGGCTAATACATAAGCTAAGATATGAAATTTATGTTTAAAAATTGAGAAAAAAAAAGGTTCAAAGTTGTTTTATTATCATAAATATAAAATAAAACTACTTAACTTGCCAATGTAATATGATAAACGGTTATGGCATTTGCCATGTGGGCAATCCTAATAACAAAAAAAAAATGCTTATTTTAATTTAAAATAACTTATAAATATTTGTATGCACAAAAATAAAGACTTAGTGTGTCTTCCCACTATTTTGTTACACCTTTTAATTAAGAAATAATTAATATATTAATTTTTAATTGAATAGAATTAATTCTTTTTTAATTAAATCTTTTTTAATTAATGCCTCTTCATATTACAATCTCATTTAAGAGGAAAAAACTTAATTCTTTAATATAAAAATGAACTCCTCGTATTGTTCACAAATAGGTTTAAAAAAAAACAAAAACCTTTTTTAATCATGTACTTTATAATATCATTTAGTTTAACTTTTTAAAATATGAACAAACTTATATAACTTTATATTTAAAGAGTTTCAATGTATATTACTTGAATATTAATTACTTAAGTTAAATTTAAATTAATTCTTATTGGCATAGGCTAAAGAAAATTTAAAACTAAAAATGAAATATTCACATATTCTCATAAAATGTATATTTTGCAACTTACAATTATTAATATAATATCTAACCAATTATACATATTTTAAAATAAAATAAAATAAAAATAAATAAAAATGATGAATAAATTAAGAAAACAAAAAAATAATAAATGTATGAGTGCATTAGAACAAATTGTTGATAATAAAATTCACCACCAATTAAATCAAATCATTAACAACAAATTTATCACAACATTAATGAAAATATCATATTTAAAGTGTATCTTTATAAATTATAATAATGACATTATAAATTTTTAAATTTTAATTTTAGAATCAATAATGTATTTTTAATATATTGTTTGTACCTTAATATAATAATATAATATTAAGATTAAAATATATTTAAAAGTGTACACAATGTGTAATGTGTAGTTATGCATGTATGGAATATTAATTAGTACAATAATGCTAATAAATATAATATAGAATTTATAAGATGTATCATGAGATTAACGTTACATACATCTCATTTATGTATGTAAATTATAACATAATATACTATTTTCATATACTTCCATATACAATAAAATTTACATAAATATATAATGTGTCTATTATACAACTCAAATTTTTCATTAAATAACATTAATAATTTGTATTTAAAATAGCTGATAGATAAAATATATTTACAAATATTCATAAATTAAAGCTAATAACTTACTTAAAATTAATAATACCATAACAAGAATTATAATTTACATACATTTCATTATGCATGTGTATATATCTATCTATTTATCTATCTATAATTATATTTAATAAATAATACTACATATTTAGCTATAAGTAAATGTGTATAAAATAGTTTGGGTGACAACCATAAGTCTCGATCATCTCACTAGTCGAATTACCCTTCTTCAAGAGTTAGTTCGTCCACATGTACTTTTTAAGTAGATTCATATGTGTCAGTAGGTATTTGATCAATTAAAGTCTTGATAATTCCACCATTGCTTCAATTTAAAGATTTTACTTATCCATTCATTTTATAAGTGAATGCATCGGATATTGATATTGGTGGTGTGTTGATGCAAATCGATGCCCAGATTTTTTAATTCGACACCGAGTGACTTATATTAGTCGAGTACCCAAGCCTATTGAATGGAATTATTTTACTACTAAAAGGAAATGCCTTATTATTGTTTGGGGTTTTGAACGACTTCATGTTTATTTACATGGGAGTGAAACACTTTTGGAATATAATCATGCCTACTGTCACTTCCTTATTAAAACAAAAGAATTTAATGGTCGTGTAAATAGATGGACATTATGTTTCTATGTATATAACTTTAAAGTGGTGCACAGACCTGGGCAAACAATGGTGGATGTGGATGTGCTTTCTTGAGCATGCCTTTTCAATTCCACTTTGCATGCCCATGTAGTTGCTGAGATGTTTGGTTTAATACAAGCCCCTCGAGTACTTATGTTGACTTACCATCCTTGGAACAATGACAAGATGCCCAAAAACATGAGCCGTAGACGAGACAATTACATGATGCATTTGCAAATCCTTCTGTCACGACCCGATACAAAATACAGGATGCAGGATTCCAGATACAGGATACAGGATACGAGATACAGGATATGCCTGCAAGATATTCCTACAGGATATACCTACAAGATATTCTTACAGGATATGCCTACAGGATATGCTTAGAGGACATGTGGACTCGTTTTAGCCTCTGCATGCACATAACCACTTTTAGATGCATGCAGCCACTTTTAACACTCATGTCTAGATTAGCTCTTGAAGTTGTGAGCATAAAAGCTCCGACATAATTGTTGTACAATTAGTTACTATCAACACTAATCATTTTACGATCATTTTTGTTCTTGTCTTGTTTGTGTCTTGCTCATTGCCTCCTGCTCTTGTCTTGCTCCTGGTTCCTGTCCTGCTCTTGTCTTGCTCTTGGTTCCTGTCCTGCTCTTGTCTTACTCCCGGATCCTGTCCTGTTCCTATTTTACTCCTAGATCATGTCCTGCGCCTTCCTGTCTTGCTCCTGTTTTACTCCCGAATCCTATCATGTTCCTGTCTTGTTCTTGGATCCTATCCTGTGCTTTGTCTTACTCCTGAGTTCCTAGTTCCTATCTTGCTCCCTATCCTGCTCCTGAGTCAAGCCTTTTTGTTCTTAGAATCCTGTTCTCTTCCTTGTTCCTGGATCGTGGCTTGACATCTTCTTTCAAACCTTGGTTTCGACAATATCATGTTCAGTTTCAACTTCAAGATGGTTTATTATATTTTATTAGGACGAATCTAGAAAACAAACTGCATTTGGTTGTACCTTTTACATATGTTCTACACCTTCTTTGAGCATATCATGATTCGCCTATTGTTAAAGGTCATTTTGGTCACCAACAAATGTTAGAGAAGCTTTGCCGATCCTTTTATTGATTTAACATGCATGCTGATGTGATCAAGTATATTCAAAATTGTCCCATTTGTTAAACTTGGAATTCTTGTACAACTTGAGCCATGGAGTGTTAGAATCTATCAATGTTTCTTGCCCTTTTGAGTTAATTATAGTGGATTTAATGGGACCTTTTTCATGTTTCTCTTAAGGTAACCAATACATCATTGTTGTATCTAATTATTTAACTTGTTGGGTGGAGGTTGGTGTTACAACTACTATGTATGTTAAATAATGTACGTTCTTGTTTAAAGTGGATGTTATCAAACAATAGTGTTGCGTTACAAATATATTTTGAGTGTTGTGTGAGTGGTTATGAGTAAAACACTCATTTGCCTCTCCATATTATTCACAAACTAATGGTTTGGTGAAGCAATTAAATTGGACCTTCAAGAGTATGATTTCGAAGTATGTGAATTTCAATCATATCGACTGGGATTAGTATTTGTGATACTTAAGATTTACTTATATAATAAGTATTCAAAATTCAATTGATATCTCTTCATTCAAGACATTGTATAGATATGATGCTAAGTTGCCCAATGAATTGAAGTTATCATTGAATCTGTCACGTGCCAAGGATGCAATATGTGAGCTTGAGGCCCTAATGAGGGAGACCCTAATTTTAGAGTGACAGTAGCTTTTGGGAGTGGAGTTGAACCTGTTGCAGCTCGGGAAGTGAGTTAGTGTGCTTTAAAGTTGGGTGGTGAGTTAAGTAACATCCAAGTACAGTGCTGTATGAGTGTAAC
The DNA here is from genome assembly GCA_003024785.1 of Selaginella tamariscina. Classification (NCBI taxonomy): domain Eukaryota; kingdom Viridiplantae; phylum Streptophyta; class Lycopodiopsida; order Selaginellales; family Selaginellaceae; genus Selaginella; species Selaginella tamariscina. The sequence goes on along the minus strand of PUQB01000642.1, from coordinate 123,688 downwards.
AACTTAGTATCAAAATTGGGCTCGACATTTAAATGTTATCTTACCTCTTCTGTGTGCAAAATCTACTAAACATTTAGTTAATTTCAAATACGATCAAAATCTTCTTACAATGTATGACATTAAATTCCACTAAATTATGTCAATGTGATTTAGTCTTGACCAAGCTAATTGCACTTGGACTTATAATTAATTTATTACATAAGTGGCTTAGTCTTTACTGAATACTCTAACATGTTGGTCCTCAATGTATTAAGTACAAGATGAGCTAGCTTATACAAATTTACATAATGTAAGATATTGTATATACGAATGTGTATAAATACACATGCAAAGTGACACATGGGTGACGATACAGAGCCTCCCTGTGTTAGCCTCCTGTGTATAAACAGGGTTTTGAATTAAACAAAATATAAATCTTTTAATCCCCTTCATTAAGACCTTCCCCAATTGTTATTTTAAATACTTTTTCATTGATAATAAGGTTGTGATTTTTTCAAACTTAATATGTGCTAAAATTTCATATTAATGTGTTTGAAGTAAATAATGTAATACATGAAATGTTCCTACCTAATAGTTCTTTTCATATTTTACACATTATTATATCGTGTACCATCTTTAATAAAAATTATTTAAAAAGAAAAGATTGGTTTAACATTTATTATTTGCATGCACGTTAATTAGGATAAATTTTTGTCTTTAAATGTAACTTTGTAAATCGTTAAATTTCAACTTGTCAATATATATAAAGTATAATAGTATATCTTAACCAACAGGAAACTGCTTCTGTACTCGGACAGCAACTTTGGAGGGGTAAAATGTCATGCAGATAGGCGGGTTGATCTTGGACAGTGCAAGTATGGCCGCAGGTATCGTCCACAGCCCATCCCCGCATATAAGTCCCGAAGCTACCGCAGGCACGTGTATGTTTGCCTGCTTCTTGTTCAGCTTTGTCCACACGTACACTATCATGGTACCCAGGAACATATCAATAGCAAAGTAGGCTCCGAAGTAGAACGGAATCGCCATCGCCATCGGCACTGGTATAAACTTTGCGTACCTCTTCGGCAGCAGGTCCCTCACCGAGTCCAGCAGGATACTAAAGAAGAAGCAACCGGTGGTAATCTGCATGCAGTGATGGGGGAGCGCCCCAAACCCCTCCACTCCGATGATCGCCATCTGCCTGTATATAACACCGTACGGTGCCTTGTACGGCCCGTCCGGATCGCCGACGGTAAACGCCTTCCAGAACATCCAGAACGTGAGAGGGGCGAACACACAGCCCAGTAGCGCCCCGATCAGCTGGCTCACAAACATCGACCTCGGCGACGACCTCGTGAGGTACCCCGTCTTGAAGTCCTGCATCAAGTCCGCTGCAGAAGCGACTATCGTCATGATAACCCCGCACACGCCGAGCCCGGCAATCACACCGCCGTCCGATCCTCCCCATGCAGCAAACACGAATAGTCCCAGCTTGCCGTACGTGGTAACCAGGCTCCAGTCCGTCAGCCCCATGCCGTACGAGTTGCAGAAGGCCAGGATGGGAGCGATTATGTAACATACCAGCACGTAGTACCACTTCACCTGGTGGAAGATGTGAGGGACCGTCGCAATGGCTATCGCTGCCAGTACCACATAAAACGCAACTGCGTACCGCGTGGGAATCCCTTCCCTCAGGAAAGTCTCGTTTCTCTTCTGTTCGTCGAATGGGATATGCTCGTGTATGTTATCACCACCTTGAAGACAACAAAGATATCATCAGTGTGTGTGTGTGTGTGTGTAAGATGATACATATACATACACCTAAAGACAACAAATGATTGTGTGTGTGTGTGTAAAGAGGATACATATACATACACCTAAAGACAACAAAGATCATCAACGTGTGTGTGTAAAGAGGATACATATACATACACCTAAAGACAACAAAGATATCATCAACGTGTGTGTGTAAAGAGGATATATATACATACACCTAAAGACAACAAACATATCATCAATGTTATACATATACATACACCTAACATATACACACTTACTGTGGACAGGAAGACGATAGCGTCTGTAAAGATCTAAACCACTCCTGATGAAAGTTAAGACAAGCTGATAAAGCCCATCTCCAAGGATCAACCCAATTGCACAGAAAACCTGCACAAACAAATATGGTTTGTGTATGTGTGTGCGTGCGTGTGCGTGTGTGTGTGTACCTTGTATGCAAATAAGCCTTTGAAACTGGTATCCTTAGCGTCTTGAGGGTACCAATCACCTTTCTTGTTTAAGATTAAAGGCCACATGATACCATAAGAGATTATAGCACCCAGCAATACAGACACATTCACTATATGTGGACATATCATGCCTGCTCCTACGTATGTGAGATTAAAGTCGAACATAAACCTGTCCAAATATACCAATTATTATACGTGTGTGTGTATGCGTGTGTAATCCTTACCTGTTGTCGAATGCCTTCAAACCGAGACTTGGGAAGTTATCAAAGCCACAAGTAGTATCTCCAAACCCAGTAAAGAACCACTTGAAGAAGCTAAAGAAAAAGCTCGCTCCCCAGACCACAATAAAGATCGTACTTGTCGCCTGGAAACCATTAACTTACAATGTATGTGTGTGTGTGTGTGTTGTCACTTACGCAGCTACAACTGCCCCTTCGGGAGTATGAAAACTGTTGATAAGAAGAGCAGTGGCTGTCCCACTTGGATAAGTCAGCTTGAACTTGAGAATCATAAGCTGCATAAACCACCATAAACTTTCCATTCTCCACATATCCCCAGAGTGTGTGTGTGTGTGTGTGTGTGTGTGTGTGCGCGCGCGTGTGTGTACAGTACTGTATAACATAGTACCTTTCTAAGTGGAACAATAACCATAATACCGATGAACGCCGTGCAAAACATGAATGCATATAGCCATCCTAGAGATGGATCCTTCACATCCTCAGCTTTGTTCCCAGCAACATCCCCAATGGTCTTGTAGCTTAAGGAATCCATAGACAATATATAAGTCCCATATCCACCTAAAACAAAACTCATGCATTAAATCAATCTCTCTCTCTCTCTCTCTCTCTCTCTCTCTCTCACACACACACACACACATTGCACATACCACTGAAGGCCAGGCCAAAGCAAGCAACAGCACACGTCTGTATGACGGTATTCTCCTGCCGGGTGAAGGGTTTAGACCATATGTTCATCTTGGACAACGTATAAATCCAGACTTTGATGAAGAAGAAAGCCAGCAAACCGGCAGAGACATTGAGGGACGGAATTACACCGACGGTAAGACTGAGCTTGTGTGTAATTATACAAAAGAAACAACCGATAACCGCGCTCACCACAATAGAACGGAACGTTATCTGATCTTGCCACGCCGGAATCGGAACCTTCTCAAACTCGTCCTCTACCGACACCGTCTTCTCCACGTTCATATCCAATTTCTTCTGCTCTCCATAGTCCATCTCTAAACCCATCTTTAACCTTAATTAAGCGATTCCTATAACAAATTTATTTAAGACCAAAATTGGATTAATCACCACGTATGGACGTACACTTAAATTACACGGGCGCACGTCAAACAAATATATTATAAGTATATTCTGTGTATCCATAATTGTGGACATTAAAAATAACTTAACTTTAATTAATAAAATTTATTAAACTCAACCATATATGCATGTGTACACACACTTTGAGAAAGTATGAGGTAACTGAGAGAACATTCATTAAACTGAGTTTAATTCTAGGTTTGCAAGTCCATTTAACTTTGTGTCTGCATAAATTTATTTATATTTTAATCTACTATAGCTTATACACATGAATAATTACGAGTATCATATACATGAAAAGTCACATAGTATATATATATAATATTTGATGTGGATTATATGATATATAATCATAACATCATATGCACTATTAGAATATCACTCTTATTATTATTAAGATTTTATAGTGCATATTAGGATATCACTGTATTAACATTAAAAATTTATACTATAGTATAGAATGTCACAAGACTTATAATAGAAGTCATAATTTAATTATTAAAAATTTAAAAAGTCTTATACAAGTCAAAGTCAGAAAAAATAAAATACTTATTTGAAAACTAGAGTAAGCGCTTATTAAACAATTAATTTATTTAAAAAGAATAAATTTATGTTTAAAATTTGAACAAAAAAAGACTAAGCTATTTTGTTATCGACTCGACTTGCCACGCGTAATATAGCATTTGCCACGTGGGCAGTCCTAATAACTAATAAAATAAATTATTTATTTTAATTAAAAATAATTAATTATAAACACCATATACATACACAAAAACAAAGACTTAATATAATAAAGGATTGTGTGTGCGTGTGTGTGCGCGTGTGCGTATGTGTTGGAATATATAAAACATCTTTAAGAATTGTACTGTATAAAAATGTTAGGACATAGAGTTTAAAAATTATTTAGAATAAATGTAAAAGAAATATAATAATTTTAAATATAAGAAAATAATATTTTATTATTTTAAAGTGTTTAAAATATATTTTACATAACATTAATCAAAAAACGATATGAACTCTCTCTCGAAATATGAAATGAATACCTCCATATTTTATATATATAATATACATAATACATTATATATATATTAATTTATCTTATCATTCATATAATTAATAATAATTTAATATTAATTATTAATATATAATATATGCTACTTTTACAATGCCACGTGCCCACGTTTAATACTAAAATCTAGGGTTTATAGAGATTTTTAGTTAGGGCAGAAGATTGCATTCCATTTTTCTGTGATTTCTATCGTCTTCAATCGGCTAAATTTTCAGGATTAAGGGTAATCTCTGCTAAATTCTCAGGTGGGTCGCTGAAATTTTACACATTTTGTACCCCAAATGGCTACTACGAGCTGTTTGTATCAATTTGCCCCAGTTTTGCAAGGTATATATTGAATATAGCTATGTAGTTATATGAAATAGGATATATACACACAGTAGTATGCATTATTTTCTGTATCAGGACTTAGTAATATGTATATATACAAATAATGGTAAGCCCAAATAATATGGACACTCTAAACTGTTTATATTTGTTTTTTAATTCAGGACCTTCAAATAGAGTCCAAGTTAGGAGAAATGTTAGAACTTCAGCTGCAGCAACAACAACCTGCAGTGCTATAAGAGTAAGTATAATTCAATTGTGTGTGGTGTGTGTGTGTGTTAACTTACGAATACGTAAGAGCTTAAACTTTCATGTATATGTTAAAGGCAACTCGTATATGTGTGTGTGTGTGTTTAACTTAAGAATGCGTAAGAGCTTAAACTTTCATGTATATGTTAAAGGCAAGTCATATATGGGTGTACGTGTTTAACTTAGAATGCGTGAGAGCTCAAACTTTCATATGTTAAAGGCAGTGTATGTATGTGTGTGTGTGTGTGTGTGTGTCTGTGTTAAGCTTTTTTACAGGCGACATGTGAAGCACAGCAACAAACAATCCAGCAACAATCTGCGACGGTTTCCAAGACAGCTCCAATGCAATGTAAGCCTTTATTCAACTTAAATACTTAAATTTCTTTTGTAATGAATTAATCATTTGTTTAATCGGTTATCCATGGTTAAATTATCTTGCTCTCTCTGTCCACACACACGCACACGCACAGAGGCTTATGTATACGTTTGTGCATGTTTAACAGCAAAGGAGGCGTTTGTACCGAAGCTAGACGACGGCGGGAATGGCGGAGGGCCTGGCGGAGATGATGACGGTGGTGGAGGCGGTGGTGGTGGCGGCGGATGGGGTGCTGGTGGTGTTTCTGGGTCTTGTTTTGCTACTCGGCTTCATAAAGAGCAATGAGAAGGATGGGAGGAGGAAGAGAAAACGGGGTATTATTATTAATATATACTATATATAGTTTAGTATATATTGAATTGATTGTAAGTTATTAACTCAAAATTTACGTATTCAGTGTATATGTGCTAGAATATTCAGATTTTTACACCGCCTTATAACATAAATAATATTATTAGAATATTCTTATTTTTGACATTCTTAAATTAATTCTAAGTAAATTCGTAGAATATATTTATGAAGTTTTTCTTTTTTCTTACTATGTCCCATACCAACATATTATTCTCCTGTTATACTTTATTTCAAGTGGAAATCCCATATTTTGGTAAAAAATATATCTAACACAAAGTTATATATATATATATATGTATATGTATATGTATGTGTATCTGTATGTGTATGTGTATGTATATATGCATAAATGTCTAGAGAGATTTTTGATTCGATCGTATAATATTGAATGTATTGATTAATTCACAGAAGCCGAAATTATGTTTTATTAAACTAATTGATAGTATGTATTAAAGATTATTCAGTTATATATTATTTAATATTTCACCGGCGGTGGAATTTCCACCGTATTTAGTTTTAATAAAAAATTCGTTGATTATAATGATATACATTAGCTCAAAGTATTAACTTAGCATATAAGTAATCTATTATATGTATGTATGTATGTACATGTGTATAATATAAACCTGTCTGGCAGTAAAATAAGTAGAAGTTTTTAATTTGGTATTTATTTGTAAATTTATTTCTTATAATCATTTTGTGAAATAAAAAATTATAGTAAAACCAAAATATAAAAACCATGTATACGTATAACATGTATCATAATATACATACATATGTATATGTGTGTGTATGTCCAGTTACAAAACCATAAATTATTCAGAATTTAATAATAAACATCAGCGTGAAGTTTGTCTTATAAAACTGGATCAACATTGAAAATGTTTTATATATTTCAATTAAATATAAAAATAATATTTTCATTATAAAACTTTAAATTACAATAAAATGACATATGTTAGAATTATATGTGAATATTAATTATATTGCATTAAATATTAATTTTAAATTAATTCCTATTAATATGAATAAAATTCACCTTCATATTAATAGGAATTAATTTAAAATTAAGTTTTTACTTTATAAAAGTTTTAATTCATATTAGTATGAATTAATCTAAATTTCAACTTAAGATCCTTTATGAATAATATATATTAAAATTCCTTTTGAGAAGTTATAAGTTTTGTTCTTATTTTAAAAAGTTGAATAATATTATAAAATATATGATTGAAAAAGGTTTTTTTTGGAAACCTTTAATATATTTTAGAAGTAATAATTTATTGTAAGTAATATAATGAGTCCATTTTATATTAAAAAAATCAAGTCACTTTCTCACTGTATGATATTTTAATACTTTTTAAATTTAAGTTTGTAATTAAGTATTTAGGAGATTAAATTTTTTACAAATGTAATTAAGTTGTTAAATTATATAAGGCTTGTTTTGAAAATTTCTTTTTAATAAAAACATTACATGACTATAAAAATTCATTCACATCATGAGATACACAGCCTGTCAATACTTCTTTAAAAGATTTAAATCTTATTTTTAACCTTTTAAAATTTTTAATTCATATTAACATGAATTAATTTAAAATTCAACTTAAGTACATTGAAATTCCTTTTTACTTAAAAAGAAGTTATAAGTTTTATTCTTATTTTAAAAAGTTAAATGATATTTAAATATGTAATTGAAAAAGTATTTTTTTTTAAAAAAATGAACTATAATATCCATTTTATATCAAAAAAAAATAAAATAAAATTAAGTCACTTTCTTATTATATGAGATTGTAATACTTTTTTGAATTCAAATTTATAATTAATATAAAATATTTAGGGGATTGAATTTTTTACAATTATAATTTAAATGAAGTTCATTATTAAATTTAAATACTTCCATTGAACAAGCAAGTTTATAATCAAATTTTTTTTGACAAAATTAATTAAATAACTTTTTTTTAAACTTTCAATATATTAACGTAAATAAGTTTTAAACACTTTACAAAAGCAACATAAAAATTGTTTAAAAGTTCCCTAAATAAGTTTATTCATATTTAAAATAATATTTTTTTTTTAATAAAAATCAATTCCACGTGGAATTACATTTAATGCACACGATGCCATGTCACTTCCTTAAGAGTATAAAATTATTAAAGTCTTAAATTCTCATTTTATAAATGCATTACTATTAAATTAAAAGCATTCAAGATTTGTTTATGTAAAATTCAATCACACCATTGGAGATTTTTTTTTTTTCATATTAAAAATAAAATAAATTGAAAGGGCTAATTTAAAACTTATTAATTTCTTTTATAATTAGTACATATTGAAATTTTGTCAAACTTACATGACTGATTTTAAATTAAATTACTTTTATTTTATGTTGTTCCTCACTTTTTTTAATATATATCTTCTTAATAAAATTCATATGTAACACCAATATAGATTGAGTATTACAATAATTATTATAGAGTTTGTAAATTTAAATATTTCATAAATATATTTGATTTTCATATAAGCATTTTTAATTTTTGATTTAATTTAAATCAAACGAATTTTGTTTAAACTTAATAACATATTGAAAAAAGTTGATTTTAATCTATTGCAATTTTTAATGAATGATTTTTTATATATGTGATTTAGTGTAATATACACCCAAGCAAACTTGTTTGATATTAAACAATTACCTAATAAAGGATAATATTAAATAATGAAAAATTACTTTATCATGTTAAATAAATGTTATTTCTGATAAATTTATAAAGTTATTTATATTTTAATTTCTGAGGATTTTATCATTGACTTTATTGTATAATGTATCAATTTACAAATTAATATAAAAAGTTAAAAATTTATAATTTTGATATTCTTAAGACTTATATAAGGAATTTTAAATCTTCTGATGTGATATTAATTTTGTTTTTCAAAATAAATTCTTTTAATTCTTATAAATACAGTTCAATAAGACATCACTTTAAATAGTTTTTTTTTATTAATAATATATTAAGTTTGAAAAACTTGCAACCTCATATTAAAACTCCATGTCAATGTGTTTTGGAGTAAATAATGTAACATATAAAATATTCATAAATGATAATTCTTCTCATATTTTGCATATTGTTATTGAATTTAAATAAGTAATTTTACCTAAATTAAATATTATTTATATTATGTCATTTGACATTGTATATAACAAATAACAATTATATACCATCTCAATTAATTTCCTCCTTATTTACAAGAAATATAAAATTATATTTTGTAATGGATAATAAGATAATTTCATTTCTTTAATATTCAGCATAATAAAATATTATATATCAATTTATTATTTATATACATGCAAAAAGCCTTAACATTCAAAATAGTTTAGCATTTCCAAATATGAAAGACAATAGAAATCAATGTAAGATAATTATCATATTTTAAATAATTAATTAATTAAAATCAATTAAGTGTAAATTATTACTCTTAAAACCATTAAATTTTAGTGTCTTTTCTTCCAGATTTACTAAATATATAAAGATTACGCACATCAAGAATTAACACATTCTCAATTAATTATTATTATTACTCAACTAAAAGGATTCATCGTTTACTTTCGAAATTCATAAGACTGTTGAATTTTAATTACATTATAATATTATTAATCTCAACTCTAAAATAATTGTTAGATGTTAATTTTTAACAAAATCAACTTGAAATAAAATGTTATTGAGTAAAAGAATTAAATATTTTAGTTTGATAATAAAGTGTATACTAAAGCTATGCTCTTATTGAAAAATACATTAAATGTAGGAAACTCGATTATCAATTTAACCCATGAATGTGACCATGAAACACTATGATATACATGTGTATCTTATATAAGCATAAATTTTATTTAAGAAATACTAATATATGACAAATATATTAATAATAATTTAGTTTCAAGTTATGATATTTATATTTAATACAATTTAACTTTTTGAAATACAAAGCTTTTAATGAGTTTAATTAATTTTACTAATTTTGTTTACTTTTATACTAGTTTTATTTTAATTTATCCATTGATCTAGCGAGAAGTATTGTTTATATGGAAAGGGCGCATTAAAATCTGAAATTCATAATGCTATAAAGATTGTATAGTTAAATGAAGTCTTACCGCATTATTATAATGTTTTATTTATTTATAATAATTTATACAAGTCAGAAGTTGTGTGTGTGTGTGTGATTAATCATTTTAAAAACTTACATAGGTTAATATGTGCGTATATATTCTTTAGCCTATTTTGCATTAGAATTTTTCATATTTATATGCTACGTGTCACTAATAGAATATTCTGCTTGAATCTTATTTTATTTTTGTAAGATAATTTAAACTTTTATCAAATATTAAATTAAACCAAAGATCGCCCAAAATTAAGACTTATTATTGAATCTCGTGATTAGATTTGCTTTATTATATTTAATTATAAAAATTATGTTATGTATAATGTGCATGTGTATTATATATGTTCTTTATATATATATAAGAGAATCTTTTCTTATTATAGCTTTTTAGATATAGTATTAAACTAGATTCTGAAGTGCTGAATTGTTGGTGTATGTTAATTAATATTATAATAAAGAACATTCTAATAAATATAACTTTGATATATTAATGTTTATTATATTAAATTTATATATACTTAATACATGTCTGAATTCTTGTGTTCTCATTATGACTTAATAATGGACAAAAATGTCTTTCTATAAGTGATATATGTTAACTCAAATATATATGCTTTATTTATTATATATTCTTAGATAAGTTTAACTTCAAAAATTTATCTCTGGTTACATAAATATAAAGAAGTACATATACCTAGTAATAAAATGAGGTGTAATTTATTAGTTTAATTTAATTTTAATAGTAAAATGTACATTGAACCATCATATTTAATAAGACACGCTTACCGGTCAGCAATATTTCTTATTGTTTCTGACATAATAAAAAATATTTAATATAGAGTATACAGATTTTTATTTTAAAAAAAAAACAATAAAATTTAATATATTTACCAATAATCTCCACATGAACAAATTCCATCCTTAAACAAATGCAAACCAATAGTATCTCTCACAAGAATTTTCCTTCTACTAACCTCAGAAATAAACTTAAAAGCACTATGACAATCATTGCAAATGCGAATATTCTTCACAACTCTTAGCATATTCCCGGATCACTGTTCATAATCCCGAATACCACAGCCAGTTTCTCACTGTGATACTGGAGCATGTTCTCTTTTTCTTCCTCGTTTGATCCAATTATAACAACACACGTGTCTGGTACATACCCGTTTAGCTTAATCTCCCTCTTAATCCTCTCGTAAACTTCGTTAATCTCTCTATGTGAACAATCTCCACTCTTAAACTCGTAAATACTGTAAGAAGATATATATTAATGCATCCATATCCACATCTGAAGTGTGTGTTATATATATATATATAAACGACGTGCATACATACAGTGTGTGTGTGTGTGTGTGCGCTATAACGTACCTGCCTTTAACTTCAATGTAGCTCCTACCTCGTTCTGTTTTAATTACGTTTCTCTCCACCGTAAACTTCCTTAATTTTTCTACCATTTCCCACTCACCAGCATATGCATATATATTGGATAAAATTATATAGGCTTCGGCCTCCCTTGGCTTTCTCAATATCACCTATTTATATCATCGTTATATGTGTGTGTGTGTGTGTGTGTGTGTTAGAGATGGGGGAAGGGAGAGAGGGTCTCCCTTCTCTCTCTCTCTCTCTCTCTCTCTCTCTCTCTTCTCTCTCTCTCTCTCTATATATATATATATATATATATATATATCCGATATGTTCTAATATATGAATATGAAAACTCTCCTCCACATGCGTGGATGTGTGTTTGTGTATATATACACACACCCACTATATATAGATATTTACAGAATCACATATACATATCTGATATGTTCTAATGTACGAATTTGCTCTCTCTATATGTGTGTTATATCCAACATGTGAGTACAAAACCTCCCATACGTTTGCATATATATGCATCACGTATATGTCTGTGTGTATATACCTATATCTGTTCGCACACATGTATACTTGTCCACAGGGTTTTCTGATAATATATGATCTCTTTCTGTGTGTGTGTGTGCTTGTATCCATACACAGACAAATAAACATACATACATACATCTACATACTCTCGCACACCTGTCTTGCAGCACGTTTAGCTCGTATTAAATCCCCGTGGAATCTGCAAGCACGTAGAAGAATCATCCACAAGTACGCATTCTTCAAGGAGGGAACTCTGTTTATGAACATCTCAGCAAGCTCAAGCTTCCTGCTCGGCCCATTTGGTTTATTAAACACCCTGTATGTATAATACTCGGCACTATGGCATATTCCTCGTACATTGTCGTATAAACCCGGCAACATAGTTCGACTGAAAAACAAATTTATGTATGTTTGTCTCTAGATACAGATTATATATGTATGTATATATCTTCAAAGTTTAGAGACAGAGAAAAATTATGTACATTAGATACTAAAGAGGAAGACCAATTATATTATAATAAGATACGGTAGTATGTACATACAAATGGACATGTCTGTATTGTATGTATGTGTATATGTATATATTTTTACCTTCGCAGCAAGATAGCAGGCTTTGGAATGTAGTGTGGTCTGGTTCAATTCCTGCTTGTAACATCAATGAAAAGGTCTGTACAGCCTGAATACTGTAGTTATGTTCGGAATATACTGAGATAAATTGAATTCCACGAGGTGGCTGATTCCGGAATATGTTGAAAGACTCTTTCCGCTTCTTCAAGATTCCCACATTTTCCGTACATTTCCAGAAGTGCACTTTGCAAAACCTTACTGGAATATTGATAGCATATATATATATATATATATATATATATATATATAATGTATGTATACGTTATGTAATCTATTATATGTTATATTATAGTATAAAAGGACTTCCACCTTTGAATAATACTGCACTCAACGATACGTTGATGGAGTTTAATCCCCTCATTTAAAGCAGCCAGCTTACCACATGCAAATAACATAGCTGGGAATATGCTAGAATCGGAGCGACTATATCCATCAAGCTGCATTGAGAATATACAAGATATATAATACATGTAACCAAGCATATAAATATACACATATCTGTGTATTATTTAATGTATAGGCTCTCTCTCTCTCTCTATCTCACACACACACACACGCTTACGTGCATATATTGAAAAAGTTTCAATGCTCCTGTGTACTGTTCATGCTCCACGTAATTCTTGATCATTAAATTCCAAGATACTATATCTTTGTCTTGGATATTCTCAAAAATGATTCGAGCATCTTTGAGACTGCCATACTTGCCGTACACCTGAACAAGTGCCACGATAACTTTATCCGTATCAAGTCCCTCTTGTGACACCATATTGTATATGTGGCTACATACACAAAATAAAGGATCGTATATAGTAACATACACACATATCACACATATAAAACGGTTTATCAGCGTAGTATATATATTCACATACCTGATCAAAGTCCTCAGTTTCGTGGCTATATTCAAATCAATTTCCAGAGCATCCTGCTCGCTCATGCTGGGTATCTGCCTAACAATATAATAGAAAAGTTATACATATAAATAATATATACTTAAGTTTTACTTATATAAGTTATATGTAAAAAATACAAATAGAAGTCTCTCTCTCTCTCTCTCTCACACACAACACGCACGCACGCACCTTGCTAAAGTGCCGAGGATTAGCGCATAATCAGACTTGTTTAAGAAATTAGCTTCACTAAATAGCACCTTATCAAAGAGTTCCAATGCTCTCAAGAACATCCCTCTCTCAGAATACGCTGATATCATTGCAGTCCACACAGAAATGCTCTTATTCGATAGTTTATTAAATACCTGTATATATTTCAGAGTATATACCAGGGTATATGACTGCAGTATAAACGACAGTATATATTTGCAGTAAATACCATGGGTATATGCTTGCAGTATATACCTGCTTACCTCACAAGCATCTTCAAGGCTTTCTGCTCTGGTATACATGTGAAATAGAGCAGTCTGGATGACGTTATCACTCTCTAAACCACGCCTTTTAACCTGTCATATATATATATATTATATGTATGTATGTATGTATGTATGTTACATGCATTTAAATGTAGACATTTAATATATTAACCTGTTCATGAACTTTTCTTCCGTCTCGTAACATCTTTCCATGTCCACATGCTCCTAAAACCTGTAATATGTATCATTGTGCGTGCGTGCGTGCGTGTGTGTGCATTATGTATATTCATGAAGTATAAGCTAAGGCGGTTAATACCAAAATTAAATTATCATTTTTATATAAAAAAAAATCAGCTTGTTATAATATTTGTTAAATTACACAAATTAAATAAAGAGAGTGTAATTAATAATATATATATATTTATATTAGAATATACCACTGTAAAGGTGACTTTATCCGGTATGGCTTCGTCTTTCATATCCTGGAAAAGCTCAAGAGCTTGAGTATATTCTCCACAGTTTACACACGCTTTTATCATTGATGTCCATAATAAAACATCTCTTTTTTGCATTCTGTTGAATATTTTCCTTCCTTCGTCAATACACTGTTAATAAAATTAGTGAGTGATTGAGTGTGTGTGTGTGTGTGTGCACTCTATATGACTATTTAAAAAAGAATTTATTATGTATGTGTAATAGGTGTATGTAGAAATTATGGACAACAACTAAACTGCTTATGTATGTAAAGAATGTTGGTAGCTTTGTATGTGGAAGTACCACAGCAGAATTAAATATGTATGTGTATCTGCGTGGAGTTATATATCCAATGAAAGAATATGCATATGTATTACATAGTAGAGTAAATATAAGGTCAAGTATTATATATACATAGAAATATTAATGTGCCTATATATATATATATATATATATATATATATATAGAGAGAGAGAGAGAGAGAGAGAGAGAGAGAGAGAGAGGAGAGTTAAATGTATGGCCATAAATGTATATAAATCTGCATTTCCTATGAGTAATGTATAATATGATGGACACACACACATGCATACCTCGCAATTGAGATACATCAGCACTAAGTGCCCCTTAATTGAGTCACTGTTCTCCAATCCTGCTTTAATAATCTCTATATGAGCCCTTTACACTCTGAAACACTCTTGTTCTTCCCGCATTCTTGGATCATTTTCACATACTTCTCAAGCTTAATAAGCTTCTCTCATGGTTGAATCTGTACCCAAATACAATACATTTGTATATATATTGCACACATGAGTATATGCGTGTGTATGTGAGTGTTTCTATATATACATTTATACCTTTCGGATACATTCATATCCAGATTAATAGCTTCTTCTCACCCAAATACAGTATATACACATACGGGTGCGTACGTATATGCGTGTGTTTATATATATCATACATATACACACACACACATCTATATATACATGTATTACACAAAAAATTATGTTCGTACCTTTCAGATACGAATGTGGAATTAACACATATATACATGTATATACACACAATTTATATTCCGTACCTTTCGGATACGAATGTGGCATTTGAAGAAAACCTTGTGTGCTTGTCGATGACTGCTGCATAAGGAAGCTTTGCCATGTCCCTTGTTCATAGATTATATTAATGCTAACAATGTAGCTGCTAAATACCTTCCTGTCACATCAAAAACACAGATATTTTAAATTTACACGTGTATGTGCCTGATTTAAAATAACGTATACATATGTAGGTATGTGTGTATAAATGTATATATACGTACATACAAGCAAGGTCAATTAGTTAATGAGACTCAAGCATTAGCCGGTAAACACCTTCCTGTCACATTAACACGAAATGTAATATGTACATGTGTATTGTGTAGAAGTATTATGATATACATATGATGTGTATAAATTCACATATATCTACACGTATTTATGTGTAAATGTCCGTACTGTATACGTACGTGCTACATAAAAATACACTTCTACGTAGACATACCATGCATACATATATATATACACATGTACGATGCGTGTCTATTTGACAATTTCAGCTAATGTCAAATCCTTATTTCTACTGCTAATCTCTCTCTTAAACCAAAGACTAACTATACAAAAACTGAGACTTGCGAGTGCTAAGCATCTAAGTTAGTGACTGGATTAGTCTGAAATCCACCAAGACCTTTCCTGTAACAAGACCTATACAAACTTCAGATTCTCTGCAACATAAAAATATTGTATGTGTGTATATACGTCTATGTGCGTATGAATATAAACACAAGTACACAGAAATTTACAAGAAATTGTCAGTCTAACCTCGGCTTGTAAGAAAATGTTTAAAATATCCCGTGGAAAACCGGTTTTTTATTGCTACATTGATTGTGATACTTCCTGTAACATGAAAACGTTTCATGTGAATTACATACACATCGCACACACCTATCAATGCGTGCATGTGTGTGTGGATATAAGTATCTACACATATACTGTGTAGATAATGTATGATAGATATAATAAACAGATGTACATATTTGATCAATACACTTCATAGAGAATATGTAAATCTCTCTCTCTCTCTCTCTCTTTATACACACACACACACACATGCACGTCTAGAAGCAACATAGAGACTGTAAGCTGTCTGATTTATGTAAACACGCGCGCGCACGGTAAAAACGTACCTGAGCTAACTGTTCTTGACGAGCAGTATTAGTGAAGTCGCAAAGCCTCTGATAAGCCGGCTCACGTTTATCTAAAACCTCGTTATTAACAATATTAAACAGCTGCAAAGCCTCGTCTCTCCCTCCAGAATCCCATAAACCATGTATCAAACTCGCGTAACTTGAAACCTATACATATACGTTACAGCATTTTAGTTACGACCCACTGTGTGTGTCCGTGCGTGTGCGAGGAGGTGCAGTTGATGTAAAAGTAAGATAAATTCTACCTAATATCTATATCATACACTTTCCAGATTACATATTTACTATGTATATATATCAACTAAGCTATATAGTATGTCAACTATAGTAAAATACTATATACTTTATATATATAGATAGAGAGAGAGAGAGAGAGAGAGATACATACATATACATACACACATTATACACATCTATATGTGTCTAATAATAATGTTGTTATAAACCGACCTGTGGTAGAGTTCCAGATTCTTTCATCTTGTGAAGCATATCCCGAGCATCTTGGTACATCCCTTCTTTACAGAGACCGTTGATTAACACGTCGTAGGTGGACGGAGCAGGGCAACATCCAACGGCTGTCATGATTTCTATTAAGTTCATTGCCTCGTCCATCTTCTTTGCATAACAGAGTCCGTCCATTAAACTGTTGAAGGTAAACAGATTTGGAATTATTCCAGCACTAAACATTTCTTCCAGCACCTGTAAAAGAAATGTAATATTATATATATTGTACTTTATACTAAAATATATTTAAATATATACAATATATTCACATAAAATATCCATCCAATACATACATGCATTTATACATATATAGAGAGAAACAGATTTTCATGCATAATTTATTACATATAAAAATATACATATATGAAGACACATATACATCATCCATATAAACGGGAGAGAGGACGGGTTATCACATACACACATGTTGCATACATACATCTTATATATGTAAACGTGTGTGTGTGTGTGTGTGTGAGAGAGAGAGAGAGAGAGAGAGAGCCTGGTAAGCTTCTTCAAATCTCTCGCATTTAAGCAAGGCCACCACTCTTGAACAATAAGTAATACCATCTGGAACGCATCCCTTTTCCACCATTAAGTTCTGAATCTGTATAACATAAAATTTTATATATGACTGAATCTGTATAACACACACACACACATATGATTGTTAAAATTGTTTAAAGTAATAGTTGACACGTAGAAATTACCATGAGATGCATGTGAATTACATGAATTCGCACACGTAAATAACATGTACATGCACACTATACACACTTACATATAAGTATGTATTATTAATGCACACACACGCACGCACGCACGCACACCTGTAGGGCTTGTTCAAATTGGAGGTTTTTGCAAAATATACCAATGAGGCTGTTGTAGGTCACTATATCGGGGAATATTCCTTTACCCTCCATATCTCCTAGAAGCTCACAAGCTTCGTCAGCTCTCCCAGAATCACACAGGCCTCCGATAAGTACATTATACGTCACAAGATTTGGTGTACATCCTGTATGTGCAAAGATGCATCTATATAAATATATATAATGGTATCTATATAGCGATTTCACACACACACACGTACACACACATATACCTTTGGATTTCATCGTAAAGAAGAACTGCATAGCTTTGTCGATCTTCTGTTTTTGCAATAATCCGCTTATGATACTGTTGTATGTGATTATGTCCGGCTGCTGTCCGGACTGTACCATACGGTCTATTAGCTGGTTGGCCAGTCCCGTACAGCCCGTTTTGCAGTAACCGTACACCAGGGTGTTGTATGTGACTAGGTTTGGGCGACACCCTTGTTGTATCATTCCCTCCAAAATCTAAACACAAGCATCACACAATCAACATGATTTTGCATACACATGCAATTGTGTGTGTGTAGAAAGAGAACATACATTGATATGAGTTTGATACTAACCAGCATATTATATATAAAATTGATAAATTAATAAATCTTTATTATATAAAAGACTTCCAAAATTAGAATAATGTACACAGTAATAAAACAAGATGTATAGAAGGTTCACACACAGATTGCTATAAAAATGTCAAAAAATAAGAAAGCATAAGTCACACACACATATACAGACAGAAAGTGCAGATCTCCTCTCTCTCTCACTCACTCACTCACTCACACGCACGCACGCACGCACACCACCTGGCGTGCTTCATCTATACGAAACGTCTTGCACAGCCCGTCGATGATGGTGTTATATGTAACTACATCGGGACGGATTTCACGCTCATTCATCTCTTCAACAAGCTGACGTGCCTCAGATAGCCTGCCGACCTGCTTACAGGAAAACACATAAAAACATAGCATACTCATACATACATACATATGTACGTGCGTATAATGTGTATGTATATGTAATATATACACTATATGTATATGATTACTTTGCAAAGTGCATGAATCAAAATGTTGTAAAGCACGGCATCAGGAGTACAATCGATTGAGCGAAAGTAGTTTAATGCTCGTGAAAGATTACCCTGTAAGAAAATGATGGTTAGTATACCCAGATACACACATACGTAGTCAATATAGTTTAGGTTCATTTCTATGACAAGTATGGTCATATCATACTGTCCACGCTTATAAGTGTACTGTCTAACAACTCAGACACATGTGCACACACAGTCGCACGCACACGCACACAACCGCACATACAAACGCACGCACGCACGTACCGAGTTGCAAAGAGCATGGATGATTGAAGAATGTGTCACAACGTCAGGAACAAGGTTCTTCTTGTTCTTCATCTCCTCAAAGAGCTCAATTGCTTGCTCTATATCGCCAGATTTGCAGAATCCCCCGATTAGAGTGTTGTAAGTTATGTGATTGGTATCACATAGATTTAGAAGCTCCTCTCTGAACACCTTGGACGCTTCGTGTACCCTTTTAGACTTAACAAGCTACAGAAGGAATGAATAAATAAATAACCAAATAAACAACTAAGAAAGCACCACTACATGTGTGTTATACACATGCACATGCACCACACAGATATGTGTATGTATTGACACAGACTCGCACATAAACACACATGCATACATATACACACGTATAATACTTACTGCGCGGAGCATGCAATTGCAAGTGAAGTTGTTATGTACGGAGGGTCCTCGATGCTTGGTGACCCATCGGAAGAAAGAAAGGGCTACATCTACGTCTTTGATTGCTTGCAATACCTTGCCCACAGTGTTTGGAATAAGTGTTCCAGTAAACTTGGACAGCTCAGACTAGAATTATAATGCCAATGAGTTATTATAGTACTAAGCACAAGTATAATGATAGATATACCTATCTGCATATGTATATATGATGTACATCTCTCTCTCTCTCTCTCTCTCTCTCTCTCTCTCTCTCTATATATATATATATATATATATATATATATATATATATACCGCTCTTTCAGAGTCTGTGAGTCGCCTATTGAGAATGGATATAATCTCGTTTACATCCGAGAAAGAAGGGGGTGGGGAGTAATGTGGATTAACCTTAGACCTGTCGGTCAAAGCAAAATACATGTAAATGAGAGAGAGAAGTATATATGTAACAATTTGTTACGTAAATGATTATAATTATATGTCAATGCAAGTATACTTACTGACACACGTGGTATACATAAATGGAACATATAAAGCTGCTGCTTCATAGTCAGTAATGAATTATGAATTACTTGAATATAAACAGCTTGCTTGTGTAAAACATATGTTCATGTACATGATTACAAGCTAATGAAAGATATTTATTTACATACATGCCATAATATTTCACTCAAGATCGTCATAATATATACAGAATTATTATTTCATCAATAGTACACTTCACCTCTGTGTGTGTGTGTGTGAGTGCAAATGCTATTAGATGAACACGAGCTAGCTAAGGCTATTACAATATAGCTTATAGCATTATGTGTGTGTATAGATACATACATACATACATAAACACACACACGTATATACATACGCAACCTGTGCATAACGATTATATGTTTACATGATAAAAATGTAGTATTTAAACATGAAAATGCGGATTAAACCTGTCTATTAGACGAACACCAGAGAAATTCCTGGATCTACTGCTACCATTGAGACCGGTACCTCCATTACTCGTCAAATTAGAGGCCATATTCGTACCTGAAGATGGGATTGGTTGCACGCAAGCACACGCATTCAGCGGCTAAATTCGTACCTGGAGACGCATCAGAAGCGATTGAGGAGATGAAACAGGAGGAGCCGAGCCTGCCCCCAATGCCGCACGCAATGTACGCCATGAACAAGAACCCTAAACCCTGTCCATTGGCCACGTGGCTAAAAGATCGCTAAAAATTCGAAATTCAAGAATATTCTTCATTTCTAAAAAGAATCACCAATTTCTGTGTTTTTGTTTCATTTTAATTAAATGCAATAACTTTAATGCTTTCTTAATTTACCTTTATATATATATGTGCTAGAAACAATTTAGAATATTAATATTATTTTATATTTATTAAATATTTTTATTAATGTTTTTTGTATAATCTTATGAGGGGTAGTCAATGCTTCAAATAGTTATGGTCAAACTTCAGTCGATTTGATGGATAAGTCAACTGCGAGAGTCAACAAAGCTAACAAGAAGCATTTTTTTAATGTATATTAACATTATTTATAATTATATAAGTATTACTATTATCTTATTATATTATCATACTAACTATTATTATAAATACAATTTTGAATTTAAAGGAATAAACAAGTTTAGTATATTACATTATTTATTATACTAAAATATTTTTACTTGTGTACTAATAAATTAAGGAACCTGAACCACAAGGAATTTTAATTTAATTTTTCTTTTATATAAAAATCACTGTGAATAAAACTTATATGCATCATTTAAGAAAATTCATAATTAATGTTCATATGACAAAATTTACAAAGGCGAAAGCTGCATGTGGTGACAAAGAAATTAAGAATTTTGATTAGATAACTAAATAAAACATGATGATTTAGAGTAATAAGTTTTAAGCTAATTTATATTTTATATAGTGATTTTGAATTATATATATTATTTAATTTTATGAATACCTAGACTTATTGTTCATGAATAATAAACATTATAATTTAAATCAAAATTGTCAATAGCAATTATATGTAACATGCATGAACAATTTTCAATAACAAGTCACTATAAAATCTTAAATGTATACACTGTTTTGTACAGATTAAGTATTATTATATTATTAATACATTTTATAAATGTTTATAAATCTGTTTTATTTGTGTAAATGAATATGTATAGTGATGAGGGTTGTTGAAGAATGTATAAGTTTATTTATGAGGTATTAAATATTATTGTTTTTATCTGTATATTTTTATATTAAAATATTGATATAAAATAAGCTATAAACTAATCAAAACAGTAAGTGTGAACATTTTCCTGTTGAAAGAAAATTAAAAGAAAAACTCTTTTATAAATTACACTTCATTTAATTACTATTTATATTTATATTTAATAAGGGATATGTAACCACAAATAAGTTTTTGAAGTAAAACTATATAAATTAAGCATAATAGATAAAGTATATATATTTGAATTATAGCATTAATGAATTAATTAATTATATAGACACACATACTTATAATGTTAATATAGATGTAAAGACTACTCTTTGCATTGAATATAATTTTAAGATAGAAATTCATAAGAACATAAGAATTCAGATATTTAAGGTTTTTCTGGAATATTGAAATGTATTATGCACCACCATTTTTGGTCGTTGTAAGTATATATTATTTAATATAATAAACATTAATATATATTTAAAATTTTATTATTAAAATATTATTTATAAATTTAATTAACACACACATCAACGTGAGTCGTATAACAAAATATGTGTTGTGTACAATGAACACATGAACATACATTTTAATTTGCATATATTATCATGATAGCTTAGGAATACCAATCATAAATACAATGGATGACAATACAACTTTAATGGCTAGTAGGAGGAATATTTTGTATTATTATTTGTTCATGTGAAAATTAGTGATCAATATATTAAATATTCTTTTTTTTTTATGATGAATAATAGTGAAAAATCTTTAAATTTTATATTGAAATAGTTATTATTACGTCCGAAATAAAAGAAATTATAAACTAATGAAAAACAAGAAATATTATTTCAATAAGTTTTCATCATACATATATATATGCTGTACTTTAGAGTTAAGTAAATTATTTATATAATGGGATATGTTATTGTTTCATACTAGAAATTTGAATATTGAAAATATGTTAATTTATTTTTAAAATTGATCCATATTTAAGTTCAAAACAATAACTATACCATGGCTAAATTAATAAATATTTATTAAATGCATGATATATTAATAATCTAGGCAAAAGAAAATATAAACACAAATATTAATGTACACATGCATTGTGTATAAAAGAAAATATAAAAATTATTATTTAATAGTTTTAATATTTACATTATAAATAATCAATAAATAAGGCACTATCTATAAAGAGAAACTATATTTACATATGTATGTATTTTTCAAAATATAAACATAATTAATAATTATAAGTTTTATTAAACAAGCTTATTAAAAGCTCTATGATTCACACAATGCGAGTTGTATATAGATAATTAGGTGATTATTTATAATTTAAATAATTAATTAATTAGAATCATTCATATTATTGACTATCACTCTTAAAATAAATATTCATCTTCAAATCATCAAAATATTTTTTATATATCCATTATTAAAGTGTTTTCATGTAATAATATATGAATATATGAATTATGCCAAGAATCATTATCATACTTATAACTAAGAATTTATAAGCTTATTATAAGTTTATAAGATTAATATCAATTTTAACTATAACCACAACCTTAAAATGATAAAATAAATTTTATTTTAAAAATGATAAAAATAAATAGACGATCGATATGTTTACAATTATCACAATATTTAATAATTCTTAAAACTGAAAAGCTTTTGTTCTGTCTTGTCATTAACAAAAAATAAATAATTATAATTTAAATCGAATAATGTTATTTAATGTTTAAAATTGAATATTAATAATAAAGTATGTTTAAGAATGTGTAATTCCTTCAAATTAATTTAATACAAACACACATATACACATTCCATTTAATATTTATATTTGAATAAATTCATTACTACTATGTAAGTTTAAAATAATATTTTATATAGTGTATTTATAATATACATTGTACGCTATTGTTACTATTGTTAAACATATGCATATTAATACTTTTAAATTAAGTAACATGTGGGAAATGTGTATATATATAGTAACTTATTATTTTGTAGTGTTTTACCCAGTTGTCTTATATGTATGTGCATGCACATAATTTCTTAATCAAATTATTTCGATAAAATATTTAATAATTTTGTTATTAGTTAAGTAACAATAAAAATAAAACACATATGACTTCTCGACTATTAATATTATTTAATATGAATTTAACGTAATATAAATATAAAATAAGAGTTTGTCAGCAGTGCATTATTGATCATATTAATTTATATAAGAACATTGTAACATTACATATAAATTTCTTATATAGAACTATATATTACGTATATACTCAATAATTATCTTATATCATTTCTTAAAAGCTCCTAAATACATGTATATACACACACGCACGTGTACTGATGTGTGTCTGTTTAACATATGTAGCCCGTTCTGTAACAATGTCACCTGCACAAACAAGATCTTTCCAGACACAATCCTGCATAGATCTAGAATATTACCAACCATATTCAAGCATATTCACGTGCTGTCCATATATCCAGTCCACACACACGCACACGCACACACACACACACACTATATATATATAGGTAAAGTGAAGTCTATGTAGCCAGAGTAGGAATTCACTTTTAACTCAGGTATTTAATATTATTGTCAGCTCACCAAACTTTCACTATATCTTTTAAAAGCAAAATATCTTTATTTTATTGAAATAAATACTACAAAAAGAATTTATAATTTTTTATTTTCTCTTATAATATATATATATATAATTTTTATATGGTTTTAAGTGGGCAAATGGTATTTAGAGGAAACATCGGCTCGAAATATTTACCACTTAGAATCTGTCTCGTAATAATCCTGTTTGCAGCCTCTGTGTAGTGTACCCCATCCCAGTTCACATATTGTGCAGGATTTGGACACGTGGCAGAAGTTACTGTAACACCATTTATCACTTTACTTTGCCCACATTGTACTGCAAAGTTGTAATTGTAATTCCCTCCTGTTCCACAGCATGCTCTTGTTTGATATTGAAATCCTGCATATATATTATACATATAATTATACACACACACACACACGCACACGCACACACACACCATAGTTGGCAGCGTTGAGATGAAGAGCGTACTTAATATCGTAGGTATTAAGAAAGATGATAGTACTCCCCACTAGACCCACCCTAAGAAGCCGGGATGCCTTTCTCAGAATGCCATTATAATACTTTGTCACGTCATTAAACTCGTTTGCACACCCCGCTGTGTCGTATGTCACTTGCAAGCTTGGGAAGTTCGTAAGGAAGTATGGAATACACCCTTGTGGTCCGACATCTGATATTATAAACGTCCTCCCTCCTTCAGTATATACTCCCTGCCAACAAAGAATCGTATATATGTATATGTACGTACACGTATACGATACACACACCTTGACGAGGCCTATGATACCATCCACAGCCTTGTGTATGTAATCTTTCACGTCTTGGAACGACATGTTCTGTGTGTATCCATAGCTGAAGTCATTGCCACCGATATCTACAATATATAATGCCTTGGCGAACACATCTGGTGTAGGTAATGCATTCAGGCTGTTCCCTGTAAACACATTGTGTATGAGTTTGTGTACATTGATAGTGTGTATTATAATTATGCAGTGTGTGCGTGTGTGTATATACTATACGCTCTACATACACACACACCTTTGTTTGCAAGCACTCTCTGCTTGAATTCTCTAAACTGATTGAGCTGAACATTGAGAGAGAACGGACTTATATAAGTTACTGCCTGAGAAGTCGCTCCTGCTGTTGCAAAATTCACACCACTTGAGAAATTCGATCCCACAGCTTGAAAAAACGGACTTAAATACGGTATCCCAAAAGCTTCAGCTGAAAAAACAAAGAATACACATAGATATACATACACATATAGGTGTATAAACGCTCTTATATCCTGTAAATCATAGTTTTAAACAATCCCAGAAAGATAGAGATGAGAATTATGTATCTGGAGCGCTTGTTTATACGATTTGCGGCAAATACTCTTAATGGCATTACATACTAATGAAAGAAAACGCACACACACGCATACGAGACGTATACACGCGTGCGTACCCATGAAATCTATGCCAAGGCGACCGTCACTGTATCGTAGAAAGGGCTGACCAGGAAATGTCATCCCATAAGGGGCAAATTCTGCCTGACTGAATGTCGGAAATGCCGCTTGTATACCGCCAGTGTCCGATGTTGAGTCCCCAAAGTTAAATATTGCAGGAAATGCAGCACAGTCGGATCGAGCTCGTAGAATCTGAATGAACATAAGAACCATGAACACCAGATTTTCCATATAAATTTTTTTCAAATATATATAGAGGAAATTCTCAAGAAATATAGCAAAATAAATAAAATAAAATAAAATTGCTTTTCTTTTAATGGATATGGAAGCTTTTTGAAGTGTTCGCTACTTAATATTGTGCAAGGACACTCGAGTTGTCGGCATTGTCCCCATGTTCATACCTTCTCTATAGACAAGACAAAGGAAATTTCGAATTGAATGCAGGCGAATATACAGATGGATATACCTTGTATTTAAACGTAATTACCTAATATATAATTACATGGTGCTAAACAAATATATAATATATTGCTACTAGTAATAATATATATTAAAACAAGTATATTTTATTTTTATTATTATTAAAATTAAATTAATTCCTCGTTTGTATCTACACGAGTTTTTAGAAATACATGAAGTTTGCCACGTGCTGTTTAATTAGTGAACGGCGATTAGCTGGATTCTCTAACTCTAAGAATATATAGAAAAGGTTCTAAAAGACCGCGTACTATTAAGAGTGACAATTAACAAATAATTATATTTAAACTATTTGTAACAGTAGTGTATACTTTTAAATTTATTAAAATACTAAAGGTTTTTAAAAGCGATTAGATGGGCGTTACTGCATCTTTTAAATTGATAAAGAAAAAACCAACACTAAAATGAAGTTTAGAATTTACTATTTTATTTAAATACTAAACACATTACATAGATGTATTATTATGATTAACTATTTATAATATTAAAACTTTATTAAGCTGGTTGTTATAATATAGTTCAGCATAGAGTTACTATAATATTACACATTTATAAGAATTTTATAAATTATATTATATTTAGAATTTTTTAAAATTGGATAGGAATATATTATGCTATCTTTAATTAAGAAAAATATTCTATTACGTTTTAAGTATGAAATATCTTAGAACATTACTAAGTTGTTAGTACTCTTAATTATAATTGAGTAAAATTTAGTTTGGATATAAGAATGTAAAATTGATATATATAATCATATAATAATCCATTTTATTACTAAATGGTTTTTTAACAACATTAAATTCTAAAATATTGTAAAAATATCAACAAGTTAAAAAGATACTTATAAAACTTTACTGTTTTCTATATATATATATATATATATATATATATTAATGGGCTTATACAGAAAACTAGGAGACAATTAAACGACATAGAATTTATTTAAATATATTTTTGAATATAGACAAGTTTACATCGGGAGATTTGTTTGAACTTGTTCATTAACCAGTATAATAAATAATATTCAAATTTGATAATACTACTAATATTATCAAAAATCATACTAAATACTATAACCTGGACCACTAAATTAACCGGTATTAAACCTTGGATATTCATTATGTATTGGATGCCAATTAAGTTATTGTTTCATCATAATTGATTATATAATTAATAAAAATAATCTTTACTATATTTAAATTCAGTTTTAGTTTCTTAGCATGTTTAGTGTTCTTCATAGTACAAATCTAGAAATTCCTCCAGTGAGTATAATATTTATTGATATATCATATAAAAATATAAAATTTATTAATATAGGTTACAATATATCTTTATGTGTGCTACATTCTTACTTTATAGATGTATATGCTTGTTATAACTAAGTGTATATAGAATATATAAAATATGCATAGCATATATAAACATATATAAACGAGTACATATATGAACCTAAACAGTAATACGCAGAATATTCAGTTTCTTATACATACGGTGGCATGTGTATGGAAAGTGTAAAAACCCCTCGTTAAATTTTAAAAATACCTTACATATAATTATAATTTTTATATCAAATATAAATAAATTATAATGAATTAAATATATAAATAATCTATTTAATCTTCCCTTCCCGTTATATATATGCGGTCAAATTTTTTAACTATCTCATTATTGGACATGATTATGAGTGAGCTTGCCAAAAATTAAGTAATATCACATTAACAACTCCGCACATAGATTTATTTGGAGGGAAAATTCAAATTTTTGAATTTTATATTTTAAAATTTGAAGTTTGAATTTAAAATTTAAATTTCCCTCCAAATCACACAGTTTGCCCTTCACACGTTTTGCAAACTACATTACAGCATTCCTAATTGCATGCTGTGTTGAGTTTGCATATTCAAATATCAAGTTTGAAAAGTTCATATATGTTTTTGGTTCTTTCTTTTCACTGCCATATAAATCATAATAGTATATTTCTGGAATATTCTCACTTAACCAAGATCATTTTTTACGTTACTACGTTACTTATATATATTGCACATTTAGATCAAACTTACTTTTGACATGGATATACATGTAGAATAATTTAAGCAATAATAAAATGTATCAATAATATGTTCTTATGACAATAATTATTGACATAATTTAATGTACATATATCAAATAGTACTTGTGTTAATATGACAAATTAGAAATTTTAATACTACTTGTATGGTTTAAATCACGCGGGGCTGTTATAATTATATATTTAATATTATATTATATATGCAACCATCGCTTCCTGAGCTTCCATTTGGGCAGATCTGTATTCTCCTGAAAATAAAATAGAATTACTAAAGCAAATAAATAAATATAAAATATTATTGTTTTAGTAATTATATTTTCCGGATTGTGCATGTAAATGTGAACTTGTTATAGACTTGAGTTTCTACTACATCCAACACATACTCATGACCATCTCCTGCTCTATGTATACATAAACTTTATATATTATAACGCAAAAGAAAAGGAATTTATTTGATTATATATGTGTGTGTGTGTGTGTGTGTGTTGAAATATGTAATATGTCTAACTGATTGAGATTTGAACTTAGTAAAATTTAATATGGAATCTAGCTCAACGAACTGAACTTACTTTTTATTTAATTCAACAATATACATGTATCAACTAAATCAGAAACTATATTCATTCGGTGATTGTTCATACACACAAATTAATTAACAATATAAGTTAAAAAAATTAAATTTTAAATTTACAAGTTAAGTTTAAAATTTTAAAAACTTGTGAACAATACATGTGTGTGTGTGTGTGTGTATAAGCATAATTATTTATATGTATATACATGTAATATAATATGTATTCTTAATGTTATATTAAGAATGCAATATTATTAAAATTACATTTTGATTAAATCATTTAAATATTGAAAAAAATAAATTTGTGCATATTAAAAGTTTAATTCATTTAAACATTATTAATTTAAAAAATGTTTGACTGATTAATTTCAAATTAGTATATCTATAAAACCATATACATTTTATATCTTTTTGTACATTTTTAGATCTTGCAGTCTCATACGAAAGACTCGATAAGAAGTTGAGATGTTTTAAACTTTCAAATGGTATGAACCATAGACAATTAAATGTATATTATGGTTTATTTTATCACTTCCTAAAAACTATACAAATTAATTTCTTAAAACCGAAACTTAATATTTTATTTGTATCCAATGAATTACAACTTAATTTGTTGACATATGATATTTATGAATTTTACTCAAAGATAAGTTTT
Organism: Selaginella tamariscina; assembly: GCA_003024785.1. Taxonomy (NCBI): domain Eukaryota; kingdom Viridiplantae; phylum Streptophyta; class Lycopodiopsida; order Selaginellales; family Selaginellaceae; genus Selaginella; species Selaginella tamariscina. The sequence continues at coordinate 93,805 of PUQB01000642.1, read as the reverse complement.
TTGTAAAATAATTTCTATGTTGTAAATCCAGTATAAACAAATGCATAGAATAAAAAGAATAACAAACATTGAAGATATATTAAACATTTAATAATAATAAAAATTATTTTCACCTTTTATTATTATTAAAGAAAATTAAAGATATATTAAACATTTAATAATAATAAAAATTATTCACCTTTTATTATTATTAAAGAAAATTAAATGAGCTGTAATTTGATAATATTCCAAAGTTTACAACTAGGCATACAGAGATATGCACTGCACACACACATAGAAGGTCCGGTGTTTATTTATCTTCAAGACAAAAAAATTCTTTACAAAAAAAATGATCTTTAATCGGTCAGAGCGCAGCACAGTTTGTGTTGGCAAATCCAAGCCGTGAGTTTTTCACATCGTACAAGAGATGAATGTTCTGTTGCTGAAAGTTACCTATGATGGACAATCCATCTGTAGGCAGAATAGCTAGACAATGCAAGGGTTGTTCCGGATCCGGCTGGATGAAATAGTTTTGATGTGGTAAAACCATCTCGACTCCATTTGTGAACACTATTCGGAACGCTGGAAACCTTACCGGATACACGCCGGAAGTATTGTAGCAAACATCCAGTATGTCAAACGGATCCGTCCTTGTGTACGTGATCTTCTCGGACAACGCACGGTATACAGCACGGTACGCCTCCTTACTCAGGTACGTTAGAGTGGTGCCAGAGTCTATAATCGTACCGCGCGACCCGTTCTCTGCAATGGAAAACTCGCTGGGGTCGATATGCAGCGTCTCGTTGTCCACCTTGATCCCAGTAATGCCCAGGTAGTAGAACGTATCCACCGAGTTGTTGGTCCTCACGAACGGGGTGAACTGCATGTGCTGGAAATGCTTGGACAGAGCGAATTCGTCCCCAAAGCTGATCGAGCTGCTCACGCTCAAGTTGCTGGTCCGATCCACAAGACAGTACGAGAATGCATGCCCCAGTGAGGAAGTTTTCAGCTGGGAAGCAAATGACAGCGGTCCTTGACCGAGTCCGAGGAGACCTCCGGCGCCATGGAAGAGACCCTTGTTCGAGTGTCCCAAGCCTATCACCATGTCCCTGATCTCCAGGTTCCTGTCGTGGTGCTCCGCGATATGTATAGAGAGAGTCTCGTATGCAAGGTCCCCAGACGTCTTGGACGAGTCCCCGTACGAGTACAAGTACCGGCAGCTTCTCAGAGAATCCGTGCATTCGTACCGAGGAACCGAATCGCATTCTGCACTCGTGCATGAAACCGCCTTGTAGGAGCTCGACTCCGAGGGGTCGAAGACCGGTCCGACCTGATCAAAACAGTCGTAACAGGGCTTGCTCTGGAGCCAGGTAAGGTCGCTTCCCGTGTCTATAATGAACGAGAAGTGCCTGGGTGGAGTACCAACAAAGGCATCCATGAAGTACTCTCCGGCGCCGAGGGAAGCACCGGACTCCACGGTGCTCTCCGCCTGCCATAGCTCTTCCTCTTCCACTCCTGTCTCTGTCCGCGACGTTCGGTTTGCGGACAGATACACCGACTTCGTCACTTTCCTGGTTATCCTCCGGTTGAACGAAGCGAGACGCTCGGTGTCCCGCTTGAGGGAGAGCAGGAGTAGGCTGGTGTGATTCGCAGGCTTCGCCTTGTTGAGCCGTGTATTGAAACTCTTATTGCTCTGTTCGAGAAGGGCCTTCCTACACCCCGCTCCATGAGCCGATGTGAAATCCGGCATGTGCATACCTGTGGTGGATAGATTCCTTGTACTGATCCCATTGAAGTTGATAACAGCTGCTGAGTTCCATCCCATGAAAGTCGCAACCAGCAACAGCATCAGGAGAATTCTGCAGCGCCCCATCCCGCGTCAACTGTTCACCTGAACAGGTGATCTATGGCTCCTTTAAAGGAGCCTGGTGCGCATTATTGTCTAGAACACGGTATCTTCTGTTCACACTAGGAAGTCTTACTACATTTGATAATTCAACTCTACACTGTTTGAATTTGACTCTCTCTGGTGTTTTGACTGGATTAGCAGTTGTTTATGTATTTATCTGTTTACTTTCTGTGTATGACGTATTCCACACGCCCCATACACTTGTCAGCATGCACGTCTATGTGGACCAAACCGACGGTAATTCATCTACGCATACACACACAAACTCTTGTACAGGTTCTCTGTTCTTTCTGAGAACATGCAAAACCACATGTAAAACATGTGGGTGGGGAGTAGATGTACATTGTTTTGTTAATGTGTTTTGAAATTTCAATATATATGTTCTATGCACATGCTGGCGATTTAAGTTTTAAATATTTAAATATTCTTGTATAAAGTTCTTGTCCAAATCATTATCACACATACTATATAGTTATACTAGTATAATTTATTAATTCTACATCGTATTACATTAATTGTGTAGTTTATAAAACGTTTCGTATGTGTATTATACTTATATATACTATATTATTAAGTTTAGTCTTAGAATATTGATATTAATTTAAATTTAAAATTAATCTAAATTTCAGTAATTTAAATTTGAATCTATCAACCGTGGAGATCGAATTCAGTAATCTTATAATTGTTTTGATATAAAGATATACACATACGTGTGTAGATGTACCATTTTACATGTATTCACATATATACAAGACATGTATATTCTTACAAATTCTATTAAGCATCTCTGCCTTATAAAGGGCAAGGATAAAATGTAATGATGATTGCGAATATACCAAGAATATTTACTACAGTTTTTAGCTAAACAATGCAGAGGGTTTAGGGCATTTCTAGGTTATGGCGACCTGCTCGCAGATGAGGTCGATCGGAGCACCTGGCTATGGTGTTTGCATGTTGAGATCGGCTCAGGTAGGCACTGTCGGCCGAGTCCGATATACAGTCCGGGATACAGTCCGTAGTCGTGTCCGAGCAGAACTCTCAGGTACGAATTTGGGCGAGAATGGCGCCTCGGGGGCAAAGCAGGTAACGCTAGAATCGATCTCTGCGGAAGCGCCGAAGAAGCGATCTGCAGACGAGAACATCAGGGACGAGGCAAGGAGGATTTGCATTGGTGAGCCACCGACATTATTTTCGGCCAAGTATGTCCCGTTTTCTTCCCGGATAGATCCGAACTCCGAGAATGAGGAGTACTCTTTGGATGAGGTCATATACAGGAGCACGAGAGGGGATTTGCTGGATGTGCAGCACGACATGGAAGCATTGGCGAAGCACAGCCCGCAGCATTGGAAGGATTTATTCGATTCGAGAGTGGGGAAGACGAAGTGGCCTTACGGGTCGGGTGTGTGGAGCAAGAAGGAGTGGGTTCTTCCGGAGATTGACAACGACGATATTATCAGCTTGTTTGAGGGGAATTCGAATCTATTCTGGGCTGAGCGGCTTGGGAAGGAGGTTCTTGATATGAATGATCTCTGGGTGAAGCATTGCGGGATTAGCCATACTGGGTCCTTCAAGGACTTGGGCATGACCGTCTTGGTCAGCCAGGTAGGTGTTTGTGTGCGTGAGAGAGAGAGGGAGAGAGATGTATACATATCCGTAAATGCGGATGTATAGAAGCCTCTATATTCTGATATATGAATGCACATGTTCTATTCCTACGTATGTATAACCATACACATAAACACGCCTATATTTATCTATAGTGCTTATTTAATTAATTACCATTTGAGTTTTGGAAAACTAATAGTTGTTAGTAAGTACCAAATTATGAAGCACGTGTTAGATGCAATAGTTCTGTTAGTTACTTGATAATAGATGTGCCTCTCTCTCTATATCCATCTCTCTCTCTCTCTCTCTCTATATATATATATATAGCCTGTTCACGTGTTCCATTGATATGTGTGTGTGTGTGTGTATGCACGCACACCAACTAACTACACTCAATGGAACAGGTGAACAGGCTACGCAAGATGAAGAAACCACTAGTCGGAGTGGGATGTGCATCAACAGGGGATACTTCAGCTGCACTATCAGCATACTGTGCAGCGGCAGGGATTCCAGCAATTGTCTTTACCAGCAAACAGGATATCGATAGCTCAGCTTGTGCAACCAATTGCAAATGGAGCTTTAGTCCTGAGCCTGGACACAGACTTTGATGGCTGCATGAGGCTGATCAGAGAGGTTACTGCTGAGCTCCCGATTTATCTCGCAAATTCATTGAACAGTTTGCGGCTTGAAGGACAGAAGACTGCTGCTATTGAGATTCTTCAGCAGTTCGATTGGGAAGTTCCTGACTGGGTCATTGTTCCTGGTGGCAACTTGGGGAACATCTACGCATTCTTCAAAGGTAATTAACTGTTTAAATATATTGAGCTATATCTAAAAATTATTTATAGCGATATAAATTTTCATGTTTGCTTCTCTGTACATGCATACATGCAATAACTCACGCATTCGACATCTGATGGTTGGCGATAGACATATACTGCTATTATGTCAAGGTGTATTACTAGCTAGGTTATACACGAGTGTGGATGTAATAATAGAAACAATACAGCTAAATAAATATAATTCTTGTTATGTCTGTGTTTGGATTGTACGGCGCATGGTTAAGGACTGAGTTCTCAAGCTAGGGGGTCACATATGTCTTACTTCCTGATTGAGTTATGATTGACCGCACACATACAGATGTTAATGATATGCATGATTTACTTGCTCTGAACATATGCTCAGAATGGGCATCTGCTACATTGTAATATGAGTCAACATTACACGCACACACACAATTCTATTAACCCAGTTTTGTCATAACAGGTTTTGAGATGTGCAAGGAACTGGGACTGGTGGACAGGATCCCTCGACTGGTGTGTGCTCAAGCGGCAAATGCCAACCCGTTATATCGCTATTACAAGTCAGGCTGGGAGGACTACAAAGCGATCAAAGCAAGTCCCACGTTTGCCTCCGCAATCCAGATAGGAGACCCTGTATCCATAGACCGCGCAGTATACGCAATGCAGAAATCGAATGGTATTGTAGAAGAGGCATCCGAGGAGGAGATCATGGACAACGCAACACAGGCGGACTTAACAGGCATGTTTACGTGCCCGCACACGGGGGTTGCCTTAACAGCGCTCGCCAAACTGCGCAAGAGCGGGGTTATACACAGGAACGACCGCACGGTTGTGGTGAGTACTGCACATGGTTTGAAGTTTACACAGTCGAAGATTTTGTACCATTCACGTGAGATTGAGGGGCTCGCTTGCCGGTTTGCGAATCCCCCATGCAGGTTCCCAATGACTTTGGTTCTGTCATGGATGTTCTGAGGAAAGAGTTGTCTTTGAGGTAAGCTTGTTAATATTTGCTATGTTTTTGGACAAAAAAAATTCTCTTTATATGAGCTCTCCTCTCTGTGTGTCTCTAGATGAAATTATATATAAGTCATAACTTCTCTTTCTCTCTCAACACATTATTCTTCGGTTTTGTTAAGAAAGGAAAATTCATTTGTCTATTACTTAAAACTACATTAAGATTTTTGCTATATAATAAAATGAAAATCTTGATTGCATTATTAAACACATAATTTATTATGTATATTGTGTATATACAGACAAGGCAAGTGTATTATGTATATAGAATACACAATGTATTATATCATATTAGTTTGAAGTGGTTAATCCTTGTTTTCGTGTGTATTCAGCTCTGGTTGAGGAGTTTAAAGTCGAGATGGTGAGCTTAATATGCCAGGAATGTGTATATGTACTCGTTTGATCTGTAAATATATATATGCACATGTATAAAAATAATAATATTCAGAGTTTAATCTTTAGAGTTCTACACTAAAAGCTTTTATTTGAATGATTTTATAGATCAAGCAGATATGTTAAATAAAATGGTATTGATGTTAAGTATGGTACACATTAGCAGAAGCATTCTTTAACAAAATAAGTAAATTAAATAAACTGTTTAACGTTTAAAAAGATTCAAACATGAGGAACACATGAATGAATATGTCCGGTGACTTTCCAAAACTTTTATAAAGATATTATGTATGTAAAATTATATATAAAGTATTAAAACAAATATATTTATATTTTATGTGTATACTCATATTTTGATAAATTATAGTTTAGGCTAATTCCGACCAAACATTAATTATACAAAATCCTGATATTAATTTGAATGTATGTAAATTATTACTTAGAATTTACTATTAAATATTACATTACCAAAATTTAAAATTTAATATTTAAATTTTATAATAGATAATGATTTACGAGTAAATTATGAATATATATATATATAATATGTAAATTTACACACACACACACACACATATATATACATAGAGAGAGAGAATTTATATTGCAATTTGTGTATATAAATTTAAATCTTATATCTATTTGATTACTATTTATTTAAATTTTTAATTTCAAAACATATGTAATATAGCATTTTATTAGAAAATTAGATTAAAACAGATGCTGTTCATAATCCATATCCAATATGAAAATATCATTTTAATAACTAAGTGACTGTTAATAACATTAGAATGGATTATTAATACATAAATGAGATGGTATTTCTTATTTTTAAATTCTCATTAACAAGAGAAAATGATAAACAAAATAATGATTATTCATAACATTTTTATATTTTAATTTTCATTTTTTATTGGATAGATTTGTAATATAAGAATGATATTATATATACGTATGATATATGATTGATCATATATAGTGTAAAATGGTTAAAATTCTATTTAACCATAAATTTTATCTAACAGAAGAAAACACATGGATATTGTTAGTTTCTGAATGTGTGTGTATGGGTGTAAACAAACATGCATTAATCGGATATATGTTTCGTAGGCATAATATAATTTAGTTCAATGATCTTTATATTATACTTAAAAATAATAATGTTATTAAATACAATATCTAAACAGATCACACTCATCTTATAAATAGAACTTTAGAATATATGTATAAATTAATAAACCATATATTAAAATATATATGTTATGTAAAAATGAAATCTATAAACAAATAGAACATATTAACTGGCATTTAATTATAGGTTCTGAAAAACCACGCTGTTCTTCAGAGGCTTAAGAGGAACAACCAAAAGCCTTTGAGTAAAGCTCTTGAAAAGATGAAAGAAGGTACTTAAAGTGTATACATACACACACGCAGATACACACATATAGATAGCATAAAATATGTTATATAGTATATTCTATTCAAATCATCTTTTAGATTGCTAATTAAATGATATTATTGCTAATCAAATATAATAATATGATACCTTTGAAATTCTATTATGTGTTCTTGAATAATGTTATATTTATACTTGGATTTCTTCTCTCTCTCTCTCTACCTGTCCACAGTGGTTTATTCCTACCACAAACACGGTGCACACAAACAGCAACAGCCCATGTAGTGTCTGCTCCAGTGTAGTATGAACAGTATGTCCTTTACCATGCTCCATTTATCTAATTTGGCACAATAATAGGAAAGTTGTACCAATATACTTGCTCAAAATGTTATAGTGTGTGTACAAAGAAGATATTGCACATTTAGTGGCTGTAAAATCTTTGCCAAGACACAAGAGTATCCTTTCTGTAACTCTTGACCTCATCTTTATTGCTTTTTTACTGTGTTGCTTGTTCGCTAACTACTACGCAAAACCTGCTTAATCATTGTCTTGAAGCTTCGTCATGAGTTCTCTGTGTCCTTCCACTTCATTCATGTGAACTATACGCGATTACTAAATAGCTTGCCGTGTGTGCGCGTGTGTGTTCTCATGCTTAAGTTTCACTCTCCCTGTTAACCTGTGTTGTACAAGCCAAGTTAATAAGACGAGGATATCAGTTTCTTAATTGACATTCAACGTTCCAGTTGTCTATGTACTCTCTCTTTCTCACATACACACCTATATGTATCTACATACATATACATACGTGGGTTTTGACGACGTAGTCCACCACAAACAAAAATAGATAAACCCCAGAACACAGGAAAGAGAAGAAGAGAGAGCGAATAAATCATGCATTTTACATAATATATTGAGTATATATCATATTAGTTAAGTTTATTAGTTTAAATTAAACAGGTACATTTGCACGTTATAAGCGTGATGAAACCACATTCTCAAATCAAATTTGCTCCTGCTTGTTTCCTACTTGATTTACCGGATTCATCTTGTTACTGATGTAAGCTCGTTACATTGATTTCTTATCGTACTTAACAATGTTTCTTACCAGGTCATACACACGCGAGCATAGTGTTTCTAAAGGTCGTAAGCTACCAGCCATGGTGGGAATACCGATAACCCTGGAGATTCCCGATCTTCCCAACGAAACATGTTTCGACTTCTAGAGGTGTTGGAACATGTCTACACTCAAAATATATATCTATAGAAGAACCATCCTCCGCAGTGGTGCTTTAAGAAGCTGAATCTCTCACGTTGGTACACTGACAACCATTCAGAAGCTTGTTGTTTCTTGTGTACGTTCACAATAACGACCAGCCGTGGCTACCTTACTGGAACATGTCTTGATGAGCTTTGCAGATGAATGGCGAAGTCGTTCCTGTCCGAGGACTCCATAGGTTTCGGAACACACGAGGCATCTTTCATGCCAAGATTCGACATCAGCGTTCCATTCCCTGGTAAGACTCGCTTCGACGAGTATAAACACTTGTCACCCTTCAAGAGGAGGTATCTTATCACGTTCAAAGGACACCGTTACCTTGGATATTCCGGACGGAGCGTTAACTCGTTCGGATATGCATAATGGGGAAATGTCATCGTGGTCTCAGCATGCAATCACATAGCAAATAAGCCTGTCTTTCAGAAGGATGCTTTGCGAGGGGCTCACTGTGACGAGGACAAAGTTCGGTTTTCTCAGTTCCCCTCGTATAATGAGCTTATGAACACAACCTTTGGGTTGGCTCCTGCAGGCATTTAACCGAGCTGTCGTAGGTTCGGTGAGGTATTTTATATAAATATTGTCAAAAATTCAAAATCTAATTAGGTTCTGTAAGATATTGTATACTGCACATACGCATGTGTATATACACACATGCGTAGTGACACATGGGTGGTGATCTGGCCCCCATGTGTCAGTGCCATGTGTTGCATGTGTGCCACGTGATGGAAGGTCTCTTGTATATAAACAGGTTTTGAGTTGAGTTGAATAATTTGTGTATATTATATGTTCTTTCATTGGTGGAGAAGTTGGGTATTCCTTTTCTTCCACCTCTTCTTTTTTTTGTTTCCATGATAATGAATATGGAGACAGTTATTGTTACTGCTATTGATGCACAAAGTAAGTTGTTGGAGCGCTTTGTTGAGGTCCGTCCTCCTGCCGAGAGATCTGCTTTTAGTACTCTTTCGTTTTCTTTATAGGTCACAAATCCGAGGGTTAGATCCCGATCTTTTTGTGGTGATCTTGGAAATGATGTATACCACTAGTTTGATCATTTTCAAGCCATTGTTCATTACCATGGTTGAGATGAGGCCCGTGCTCTTCGAGAATTTCTTACATGTTTAGAAGGCCTTACACTTAAATAGTATAATGGATTGGCTGCAGAGATTCAAGTCAATAGTAATTGATTGATGGAATGCCTCAAACATACGTTTGGCAAAGTTAAGGATCCAGATGATGCTTTTCAACAATTGCATGCGATACGACAACACCCTGGTGAATTTGTTATGCGGTTTAATATTAGTTCGGGGATTTAGCTCGGTGTGCATATCCTAACATGTTTGAGCCCATTAAGCTTGGTATTTATGGCCGACTATACGACCCGAACTCATTCAATTCATTCGGGCTCTTTGTCCTACTACATTGAAGGAAGCTTTTGCACTAGCTCAACGATTTGAGTTGGTGCCTGGTGAGGGCCGTGGTCCCCTTGGGTTACCTACTCCTCCTATTCAACATGTTGATCCAATGAAGGTTGATGCTACTACATATGTGCCTGCACAACAAGCCCTTTGTGGTCGACCTCGGGGCCCACCCTATGGACCACCTCCATAAAATCGTCTTGCACTTGCTCCAGTTCTTACCTGTGATGGTCAAAATCCACAGATTCGTGATAGGAGGAATTGGAACAATGCAAGTTGACCTAATCAAGTTCATTATTGGGCATGTTGGGCATCTGAACATACTTGGTAGGCATGTGATGTGTATCATAATTGGCGTCCACCACATCCAGTGTCTTAGTTTTTATTATGACTCCTCTTTACTTTGGACGTTGACTGTTGTTACCTATTATACTATGTTGGCAAGCCCTAGATGAGAAACAGCCCCGCTTAGTGCACTTAGGTTTTAGGGTATAGTCCGGCCGGCTGTCCTTAGATATTGCGAGAAACTCTAAGCGAAGGTAGCACTTACCTTCTAGAAAACTCTTACCCTCGTTTTTTGTGTCCTGGTTGGGTTAATGGTTAGTTCCGGTGAGTTCGACGTGTCAGATATGCTTAGAAATACCCTTGGGTTTGACATGTTAGGGTTTAGGGGTCGATGGATAACTCACCAAGTATATTCCCTCTGGGAATGAGATTTCAGTGCTAGCCCACTTATGTAAACAGGAAAATGGGGGGGGGGAGGGGCTCTGTCACATAAATAAAGTAGTATATAGAAGTGAGGGTTCCTGGGTTCATGATTGAGCTCGTTACTCTTCTCCCGATGCAAGCTCTAGCTTGTGTCGTCAAGGCACAACCCTTTGTTGTGCCCCCTAACTTCCAGATGCCAGGGGTACGTCCACCTTCGGGGTAGCTTACCTTTAACGTTGGCGAATCCATGCCTGGGAAGTCTTGTCGGAATGCATGTTCCAAGAGGCAGAGGTTGAGGCTTGTCTCCAGCCTCCTCCTCCATGTCAAGCTAGGGGTAGCACTCACGGCCAAGCAAGGCACATCCGTGTCCTTGTCCAACTGTGGGCGTGGGATCTTGTTTGACATGTTCATATTACCAGTTCCTGAGGGTTCACTAAGGGGTTCTAGAGTTGGCATTTAGGAGCCACGTTTGTGGCACTTGGTGCAACTCTTGAATCTAAGGGCTATGGCATGATAGCCCACATCAGGAAAGGCAGTGTCACATGGAGATGTGACACTGGCTAACGTCACATGGTACAACGCCCAAGCACGCCCTTTGGGTTATGTCATAGGCTTGTCGCCAAGGGTTGGATACTTTAGCAAACAGCATGCTTGTGCTTGCACTAGGGTGCTAAGCCTTGGGCATCCACTCAAGGGAGGTAGTCTCATAACTAGTGTGCTTTGGCATACTTGGCTAGGGGTGTTCTCCTTGGAATTCAAGGGTTGAGCAACCTAAGCATGTTAGCAGGAGCCCTTTGTGAGGCACTCGCAAGGTCATGTGCTTAGGATTATCCCAAACCTAGCCTTAGGGTTTGCTTAACAGAACACTCGTGTCTGCCTACGGTGCATACTCGTGTCCTCACTAAGTACTAGCCCTAGGTCTAGGTATGACTTGGCCACTCAAACCTTTAAGAGTTAGTCGTGGTTCAGGTACCCCTTTCACCCTAAAGGGGTTATACTCCCGGATGAGGTGATTCCTCAAGGGTAAGTGACAATGCCTTAGCTATGTCACGGGGTATGTGTGGAACACACGTCTCCCTGATGGGGTTAGGGCATGAGCTTGTCTAGGTCTTTTAGGGCAAGACCCTAAGTCAACTAGGGTTATCCCTCAAGGGGTAGACATTCTAGGGGACTTAGGCTAAACCCTAAAGTTCTCCTGTCCACTTGGGCATTAGAGTCTAACCCTAGGGTTGTTGGGGTTGTTCTGGGAAACTTATCGTTGCTCACACAGGTGATGACGCCGAATGGCCACCTGGTAGCCACGTGTTGCCACGTGTTGGCCCTTTGGTTAAAATTTTGACAATTGTACCGAAGTTATTCTCTACGGTCAGTAGGACTACCTAAAGTGGTGTGTTTTAGGGTTTAGTTAGTTCTAAATCCTTAAAGTACTTTATCACTTTTGACTAAAGTCTGAATTCTGCGTGGAGTGTTGGTCCTGAAATCTATAACTCTTTAAAATACACCTACTTTATAAATGGGGTGGGTTATGGACTCGAATGTCAAAGGTATCACTTGGGAGTCAACTTCCAAGTTGTATGTCAGGTTAATTTACCAAACACTTCCACAGGACATGGCGAGTTAGTTTATTCTGGCTTACAAACTAAGTCTTGTGAAGTGGATCATGTGATATGCTAAGTTTACACATTATTAAAAAATTTCTTCCTCTTTAAGGTGTTTGAATTTGGGATAACACATGATTTCGAAACGGATAGTGTCTATTGAGTTTTTGTGTAAGTCAAGATTCAATAACGAACCCAATAATAGTGTTCAAATGGGGAAAGACTTATGTTCAAATGTGTGTCTTTGACTTCAAAAGAAGGGCATATTCAAAATAAGAGTGAACACTACATTTTGACAAAAGTTGTAAAATAAGCTCTTAGTATAGTGTGTGTTTTCCAGAGTGCAATCCAGAAGCAAACTATGGTGATAAACTTATATACAACAGAAAGTCAAATATTAACATATGATAAATATGTTAAGCAATGGGTTTGAAGATCAATGTAGTCAAAGTATTGTCTGATGTTCGCAATGTTTGATGACGCTAGCTGCAAGTAACATTAGATGAAATAGTTACTAAATTCAAGTCCTTGATTTGAACAAAGTATAATATGAAAACCTTAGTTAGTTGTAAGCGGCACTCTGTATTCAAGTTAGCTAGCTCTACTAACTTGATTATGAAGTTGATCATGAGAATAAGATAGAATAATATATTTGGCAGTAGACGGATTTAATGTTGCATCCCTATCAATGCAACTTTTGGATAAATGGCATAATCTATCAGAAAGAGTAATGTTGGAAACATACGTTTACATTTTTAGTTTACAAGTAATGAAGAACTTGCATAGTGAAGGCGTTTGGCACACAATTGTGCATTTTCATTGTTAACTCTTTAATCTTGAAACTGTAACGTTGTTTGCAATGTGGGAGAAGTTCTTGAATAAGGGTGATTCCTTGGTTAAGAAGAGCATGATTTGGGATTCTTCACTTTGTTTATCCACTAAGTAAGGAAACTTGCTAAGTTTGATAACTTATGTTCAGAATTACCAATGAGCTAGTAATAGTCGGATTTTCATTGGAGATTTAAGTGCATGTACCTCCTCAGAGAGTCGGTATTCAATGAGAATTAGAAGTTGATATTGGTTTTCAATATCAATATCATTTTTTTTTTGAGTTAAATACGATTATTCAAAAGACGATTTCTTGACTTTGCATCATGGTCGAAAATGTGAGCACTTAAAGAACTTATCAAGTATGTATCTTTAATCCTTTAGAATATCGAAAAATAGAACTATTCTTGACTCAAGGTTTGATAATATTCCTTGGGTTATTGTTAGTTCTATCTTAAGGTTTGATGGTGTTCCTTGAGTTTGGTTCAATATCCTTGAAAGTACGATATCAAGTTTTGTGATTAACTCAAGAAGTGGTGTCCCTTCTTGATGATCATAATTCATGGTTCTTAACGTATGATCCAAAATCCGGTTCGAGAATATGAGGTTTCCTATCACCTTATCTGTTGAGAAATTTATATTCTAGACTTTGGCAGAATTTGTAACAATCTTTCTAGGATTGATTATAAATGATTTGTCAAAGTTTGGTATGAAATCTCTTCAATATTGATTTGGAGCGCTCAATATCGAAACTTGTTATGATCACATGAGGTGGCCATAATCATATAATAGAAAACTCAAGCAGACTTGAGTTTAATACTTTGGTAAGGCATTACCTTAGTTTATAACTTGAAACATTTTTAAGTTATTTGAGAAATGAGGTGTTTCTCAATACATTGCTTGAGGAGCAATGTAGTACTTTGTGGATGGCTAGGTGTTTAAATGGATAATGTATTTTAGTTCAACGTATTAAACTAAATATCTTATTCATGTTTGGGGAGATCTGTTGAATTATGAGATATAACTGAAACATGAAGTTAGTGTGATACTTTAGTGTCATGATAACACTAGTGTGGAAAATAATATCTTACTAAATCAACTAGATGAACCAAACACTGAGTTATGATTCCTCTTGGTCCCTGAACTGTTGCTTGATGCATTATAACATTATATTTCTGTCTTGAAACTGAAGTTCGGGTAATATCAAGAACTAAGTCCTCATTCCATAATAACTACCGCGTTTTGATATTTTGATAGTTCATGTAGTTATGTTTAATAATGTAACTATATGCGTTCACGAAGCAAAGCACTTGAGTATGCGAAGTATTTAACAAACCCATCACTTGCTAAATTTTTGAACTTCAAGGTTAGTCGATGATCACGGGAACAAAATATTATCAATATCAAGAATGCAAAGGTTATATGAAATAGGGTTGTCTGAAGGTATTTCACGAACACTAATTGAATCAGACGATAAAGCATTACTTTTGATAAATTCGAAAGTAAGTTACTTTAGTTGAATGATTTAAATTAGTGACACTGCTGTGTTTCAATATTAGCTTATTGAAATCTTGTGTAATCAGTTTTACGAGTTGGAAAAATATATATTATAATGATTTGGTATTCGAGTTTAGGGAGACTCTTATTATAAAGCCAAAGTCTCTTAACTTATTAATTCTAGGATTAAGTTATGTGACCTTAGCGAGATTAAAAGTTAGGAATTATTGAATGCATCTAGTATGTTGTGCTCTTTGGGGAATGAGTACAATGAGAGTGTTAGTTAAGACACGTGTTATCTAAAGATTGCTGTTTGAAAGCACTAGAGATGGGTTGAATTTCCTGGTTTCCACATTGGTTTGTAAGAAAGATATGTTAACTTATCTGATCCTTGAACTGGTCGGTTTATGAAAGAGTACAAAGTTGATTGCGAAAGACAAGTAGTGCTATCACACTTGGTCACAAATTTGACTGAATTTGATTCTTATCCGGAATAAATTTATGTTAATAATGCACCAAGTGGATGGTAGTTGGCAGGTTGGTAAGACCTTGTTGTATACATGTGTACAACCATGCACCTCTGTGATCGCCTCTGGCCAGATTGACATGTTTACAAAGAATAGGGTTTTACGAATTGTACTCTTGTATCGGAAAAGAGCTTGATTCTGATGAAAGTCTCATACTTAGTCTGGCGTAGCTATATACTAACGAGAGATAGGTATAGTAGCGGACCCTTATGTAAAGGGGTAATGAGAAACACCGAGGGATGCATAGATGTAAGCTATAATATCGTAACATGTGGACATGTGGGATAATTGGAAAATCAAAGAAATGCGAAAGTGTTTTAGTCAAGTATTTGAGAAGTGCTTGTTGTGTGTTAGACGACAGAGGTCGTCAACAGCATTTAATATTAAGGAATAAAGCAAGTCTTTATTTCTTGTTAACCAAGGGGCTGGCAACAACACTAACTAGAGGCCTCCAATATAAATTCTAGTTAAGTAAAGAAATTAACCATTGTGTTGTGTGCGTCGGGTGACAGACTTTGCAGACGTGCAAAAGGTCTCCAAGTGATTTCATGTCGCAGGTGGTTCCTCCGGCAACTGGGTTTACGACCAGAGAAGTGTCAAACCTACAGGTAGTAAGAGGAGTGACTATATCTAAAGGGTCTTAAATATATATTATAATTGTAACATTTTGATAATTGATATGATTGTAAGGTTATATCCATTAGTACAATAACTAGTTGGTAAACTTTTGGCTGACTCCGCATAAAGTGATATGTTAGTTTTGGTTAATTTTCTCTAACATTATCTAGTCTTGAAGTTGGACGTCAACGAGGACGTTGACATTTTCAAAGGCGGGGAGTGTGTCTTAGTTTTTACTATGACTCCTCTTTACTTTGGACGTTGACTGTTGTTACCTACTGTACTATGTTGGCAAGCCCTAGATGTAGTGAGAAACAGCCCCGCTTAGTGCACTTAGGTGTTTAGGGGTAGTCCGGCCGGCTGTCCTTAGATATCGCGAGAAACTCTAAGCGAAGGTAGCACTTACCTTCTAGAAAACTCTTACCCTCGTTTTTGTGTCCCGGTTAGGTTAATGGTTAGTTCCGGTGAGTTCGACGTATCGGATATGCTTAGAAATACCCCTGGGTTTGACAGGTTAGGGTTTAGGGTCGATGGATAACTCACCAAGTATATTCCCTTTAGGAATAAGATTTCAGTGCTAGCCCACTTATGTAAACAGGAAAACGGGGGGGGGGCTCTGTCACATAAATAAAGTAGTATATAGAAGTGAGGGTTCCTGGGTTCATGACTGAGCTCGTTACTCTTCTCCCGGTGCAAGCTCTAGCTTGTGTCGTCAAGGCACAACCCTTTGTTGTGCCACCCTAACTTCCAGATGCCAGGGGTACGTCCACCTTCGGGGTAGCTTACCCTTAACGTTGGCGAATCCATGCCTGGGAAGTCTTGTCGGAATGCACGTTCCAAGGGGCAGAGGTTGAGGCTTGTCTCCAGCCTCCTCCTCCATGTCAAGCTAGGGGTAGCACTCACGGCCAAGCAAGGCACATCCGTGTCCTTGTCCAACTGTGGGCGTAGGATCTTGTTTGACAGGTTCACATTACCAGTTCCTAAGGGTTTACTAAGGGGTTCTAGAGTTGGCATTTAGGAGCCATGTTTGTGGCACTTGGTGCAACTCTTGAATCTAAGGGCTATGGCATGATAGCCCACATCGGGAAAGGCAGTGTCACATGGAAATGTGACACTGGACTAAATGTCACATGGTACAACGCCCAAGGCACGCCCTTTGGGGTTATGTCATAGGCTTGTCGCCAAGGGGTTGGATACTTTAGCAAACAGACATGCTTGTGCTTGCACTAGGGTGCTAAGCCTTGGGCATCCGCTCAATGGAGGTTAGGTCTCATAACTAGGTGTGCTTTGGCACACTTGGCTAGGGGAGTGTTTTCCTTGGAATTCAAGGGTTGAGCAACCTAAGCGTGTTAGCAGGAGCCCTTTCGTGAGGCACTCGCAAGGTCATGTGCTTAGGATTATCCCAAACCTAGCCTTAGGGAGTTTGCTTAACAGAACACTCGTGTCCGCCTACGGTGCACACTCGTGTCCTCACTAAGTACTAGCCCTAGGTCTAGGGTATGACTTGGCCACTCAAACCCTTAGGGGTTAGTTGTGGTTCAGGGTACCCCTTGTCACCCTAAAGGGTTATACTCCCGGATGAGGGTGATTCCTCAAGGGGTAAGTGACAATGCCTTAGCTATGTCACGGGGGTATGTGTGGAACACACGTCTCCCTGATGGGGGTTAGGGCATGAGCTTGTCTAGGTCTTTTAGGGCAAGACCCTAAGTCAACTAGGGTTATCCCTCAAGGGGTAGACATTCTAGGGAGACTTAGGCTAAACCCTAAAGTCTCCTGTCCACTTGGGCATTAGAGTCTAACCCTAGGGGTTGTTGGATTGTTCTGGGAAACTTATCGTTGCTCACACAGGGTGATGACGCCGAATGGCCACCTGGCAGCCACGTGTTGCCACGTGTTGGCCCTTTGGGTTAAAACTCTGACATCCAGGCTGGCAACCATATGTTCCGGATGGTGTACATGTGGCGGCCATTATGTCTGATGATGAGCTTCCAGATGATGAAGCCTCTCTTGTAGGTGGATCTGTTGCAAAAAACTAGTAATTGTACGAGTGGCAGAGGGATCCTGTGCGATGGAAACTCCACCTCCATGCTTTTTTTGCTATGCATATCAAGGGTTGCAAGTTCCACCAAATCATCCAGTTTTCACATTTTACACGAGTGAATGATTTTTCAGTCACAGTGCTTGTGGATACAGGATCTAGTATGTCTTCTATAACTACTTCTTTGGCACATCGGTGCTCATTACCTTTAAGACGTGCATATAAGGTCTTGCACATTTTATATGGTAATGGGCAGTCTCGTGAAGTATCACAATACACCACTTCGACTATGCTGGTTATGGGTGCCAACTGTAAGTTTCCCTCTGGGTCTCTTAGGGTTGTCCCTTCCCAGGTCTTTGACATTATTCTGGGATGTGATTGGTTAAAGCAATTAAAAGGTATGTGTGATGTTTCACTCTCTCTTCCCATATTATGCTTAGAGTCTGTGTCTCTGCAGTCTATTCCTTTACATCCAAAGAAGCTTGTTGTTGTTTGTATCATGCATATATCTCCTTTGATTCCAGTATTGGGTGGTGTTCATCTTAACAAGTTCAAATGCCAGATCCGTCACATGAATATCGAGCACACTGCATCGAATGACTTAAGCAGCAGTATGCAAGTTTGTTCAAATTTAATCTGTCCCAAGGTGCACGTGTGAAGACTCGACACTGTATACCCACTAGCAATGCAAAGCCTTTCAAAGTCCTGGTCCGACATAGGTCACCAAAAGAGTTATCAGCCATGCGAACAGTTGTTACCGATATGATCGGTAAGCGGGTGTGTCGTTCATCACAGAGTCCATGGGTATGTGAACCTCATTTGGTTCCCAAGCATGGTGGATCTTTACGATTCTGTGTGGATTACCGACCTCTCAAAGATGTTTATCCACTTTTGAACTCTACCGATCTATTAAATTGTTTGGGTTAGAGTCGATGGTTTATTAAGTTGGATTTGGCATCAGGATATTGGCAGGTTCCTATGGCTGAAGAGGATATTTCAAAAACGGCCTTCTGAACACCATTTGGTCTTTATAAGTTTTTGGTCATGCCCTTTAGATTGACTTCAGCTCTTGCTACCTTTCAATGCATGATGGATGAGCTTCTTTTATATATGCCCGATATCACTGCTAATTTCATTGATGATGTGTTAATTCACTGGTCTGGTTCTTGGGAGGATCATATTCATAATGTACAACTAGTTCTTGATCAATTTCGAGAAGTTGGCTTGAAGTTGAAACTTGAGAAGTGTGTGTTCGAATCAATCGACACCACTTACTTGGGTTACTGTATATCTCGAGAAGGTTTATAGGTAGATCCAACAAAGTTGTGAGTTGTTCAAGAGTTCCCTCATCCTTGTACGGTACAAGAAGTCTAGCGTTTCTTGGGCAAGGTGCAGTACTTGGGTCGATTCATTGATCATCTCGCTAATCGAATTGCCCCTTTTTGGGAGTTAGTTCATCCACAAGTACCTTTCAGGTGGACTCACAGGTGTCAATAGGCATTTGACCAGTTAAAAGAGTTCCTGACAACTCCACCATTGCTTCAATACTCAGATTTTACTCGTCCATTCATTTTATGAGTAGATGCCTCAGATATTGGTATTGGTGGTGTGTTGATGCAAACCGATGCTACGGATCCTTCAATTCGACACCCGGTGGCTTACATTAGTCAAGTACTCGAGCCTGCTGAGTGAAATTATTTTATTATTGAAAAATAATGCCTTGCTGTTGTTTGGGGTTTAGAACGGCTTCATGCCTACTTACATGGGAGTGAAACACTTTTGAAGTGTGATCATGCTACTGTCACTTCCTTATTAAAACAGAAGAATTTAGTGGGTCTTGTAGCAAGATGGGCATTATATATAACTTTAAGGTGGTGCACAGGCCTGGGCGAACAATGGTGGATGCGGATGCACTTTCTTGAACACCCATTTTTTATTCCATTTTGCTTACTCATGTAGTAGCTGCAACGTTCGGTTTGATACAAGCCCCTCAAGTATTCGATGCTGACTTACCATCCTTGGAACAGTGGTAGAATGCTAAAAAACATGAACCATGGACGAGGCAATTACACAATGCATTTGCAAATCCATCTTCCGAACCTCGGTTTCAACAATATCATGCTCAGTTTCAACTTTAAAATGATTTATTATATTTTATTGGGACAAATCCAGAAGACAAATGGCGTTTGGATGTACCCTTTATATATGTTCCACACCTTCTTCGAGCATATCATGATTCACATATTGTTGGAGGTCATCTTGGTCACCAATGAGTGTTGGAGAAGCTTCGCCGATCTTTTATTGGCCTAGCATGCATGATGATGTGATCAGGTATATTCAAAGCTGTCCCATTTGTCAAACTCGGAATTCCTCAATGACTTGGGCCATAAGGGTGTTAGAATCCATTAATGTCTCTCGCCCTTTTGAGTTAATTGCAGTGAATTTAATGGGACCTTTTTCATGTTCTTCTCAAGGTAACTAGTACATCATTGTAACTGATTATTTAACTCGTTGGTGGAAGCTGGTGCTCTTCCGGATGCAACTGCCATGTCAATAGCTTTATTTCTGTTCGATAATTTAGTTTTGCAGCATTTTTGTCCAAAGCGAATATTATCAAATAATGGCCCCGCTTTCATTGCAGAGGTATTCCGAGTGTTGTGTGAGAGGTTACAGGTAAAACACTCATTTGCCTCTCAATATCATCCACAAACTAACAGTTTGGTGGAGCAATTGAATCGGACTTTCAAGGGTATGATTTCGAAGTGAACTTTAATCACACTAACTGAAATTGGTATTTGCGATGCTTGAGATTTGCTTATGTAACATGCATTCAGAATTCAATTGGTATTTCTACATTCAAGGCATTGTATGGATATGATCCTAAGTTGCCTAGTGAGTTGGGGTTATCATCGAATCTGCCACGTGCCAAGGATGCAAAGATGTGGGCTCAACATTTAGATGCTGTTTTGCGTCTTCTGCGTGTAGAGTTTGCTAAACATCTTGGTCGAACTCAAATATGACAACAATTTTTTACAATGCACAACATTAAATTCCACCAGATTTTATTGATAGTGGTACATTTTCCCAAGATAACTGCACCTGTGCTTGCAATTGGCTTATTACATAAGTGGTCTAGTCCCTATTGAGTACTTCAAAATGTTGGTCCTCAAGTGTATCAAGTATAGTTAGTGGAATCTCATGAGGTTGAGATAGTTCACATAGTTCGAATGAAACGGTTTGTCATTTGAGACCCCTTGAGAACATTCGGTCATACATTAAATGAGCCAGCTCACACGAATCTAGGACCATCAGATTCATCACCATCTACACAACTGTAGAGGGAGGATAATGTAATATATTGTATACTATATACGCATGTGTATATACACACACGCATAGTGACACGGGTGGTGATCTGGCCCCCATGTGTCAGTGCCACATGTTACATGTCTGCCACGTGGCGAAAGGTCTCTTCTATATAAATAGGGTTTTGAGCTTAATAAAGTATTACATTCTTTGCATATTTATCTGTTCTTTCAATTCCACTGTAATTTAATCAATATTCAATGCTCCATATTGAACGCAAACTATGTAATTAGAGTTACTGAGTGCTGGAGCAATACCTATATTGATTCGGGATGACTACATCAAGCCGTTTAACAACACAATCTCTTCTGCTGCAGTTTCCAACGCATGAAGTACACAGGATTGTGCGTGCGGGGAATGAAGAAGAGGAATATATTGCGGCATGCATAAGGATTTATAACAAGGATGAGGAGACACTACTTGAGTCCACTGTGGCTTAGGTGCGTTCCCTTCGTTCTCTAATCATCTCAGTAGATATTTAACAAGGAAAATTTGAATGTTTTATATAAATCTAGCACTTACATGTGTATCGCATATAAAATTATTATATTATACATAAGTTTCTACAATAATATAACTTATGACAAGCTATATAATTAGATGATTTCATGCATACTTAATAAACAAGTACACAGACACACTCAAATTCAATTTTATTATTATTTAAACGAGTGCCAATCTCAATATCTTATTACTTTTCTGGAATGCATTAAAGGTTTATATAATATAAATAGCAAATTTACATGTTTAAACAAAGTTTAAGGCTAAACAAAATTATTATTTTAAATTCTACAATTATTATAGTAATTATCACATATACATAATATGTTTTAGTTTATATGTAATTATTAATATTATTTTAAATTTAAGATGTACGATGCATTAAACACGTGTAGGAATAGGAACACACGAAAATTAGCATTTAAACCAAATAAAGAAAAATATAAAAGTAATTAGATTTTACAATGTTGAATTATTATTTATATTTAGATTTAAATATAATATTATATTCTTGTATTGAAATAGCTTAGTAAAACATTCATTGAGTACGGATTTTGTGTGTGCGTGCGTGGGAGTACGTGTACTTTGTTTTGCAGACAAAACACGTAGATTCTTAATTAATACACAAACGCGCACACCTGATATGTATATGTGTTACTTAAGAATGTGTGCCAATATGTTGCAATTTTAAACATTTAAGAATAATATGAAGCTTTTTTTGATACCCTTAATTTTCTGAGAACACATTTTATCAAGATGGCGACGCACTATGCTACGGCATATTAGCCTGTACCCAGTGCATGAAATCCAGAGGAACATGAAATAGGAGTCTAGTTAATAATAAAACGCATCAGCAAAATACGTAAATTCCAGCTCACACGCTGTCATGAACATGGCTTTTGTGCGATACATGAACAGGAATTACCAGTTTAAGGCATGTGAAAGCGCTTTCTTCCAGTGATTCATTCTGAAAAACAAAACACATTATTCATAACACATTATTCTAGTAATATGAAGGGTGCTTCAAACACACACATAAAAATAATTTTATGTTAAAATATACATATTAAGATATTACATTTTGAATTGTTATTGAAGTATTGAAGTGTTGATGACAAATGCTAATATAAATATATATAAGATAATGTTATAAGGGTAATATTACAGGTAATTGTATTTTTGTATACAACATCCTTTTTCTAGAACATGATGAAAGTTTGATATTAATCTTCTTAATTAAAAGATATTATTTACATTAATCATAATTATTTATTTGATCCCTTCTTAGCTCTCCTGATATTTCTCTGTTTCGCAGTTGAACCACCACGCAAGCGAACACCTTCTTCCTCTGGTTCATATTCATCCAGCCGGTCGCTTTCTGCATTTAACTACGTTTTTGATTTTTTAAATTTCAAATACAATACAAAACTTCCAACCTTATTAATCGAATGTAACTGCAGCACTTATTAAAATCCGAAGCACTTGTAAAATGGCGGATGTATCCATCCTACAAATCTTATCCAAATGATTTGTACTAAATAAACAAAATTAACTACATTAAACACTAATACTTACGTCCCACACACACACAAACACACATATCTGTGTGTATATATGTATATGTTATACAAGACGAAAAAACTAATGGACAATACATACTTTTAACATACAAGTATAATAGAATGGCATATATTTATGTGTTATATGTGATTCTAGGTGATATAACAATGTGTTGTATAAAGTAACAAAATATCTATACCTGCATACTGCTGGTGGCAGCGTTTGGATTGCGGGCCGTTTCATCTGCAGCAGTTATATTCACATTCATTCCCTCAAAGCATTTACATTTGATATCTGTAATTGTAGTACTACTTGTTGTAAGAGAACAAAACATAAAAGAATATATGTGTAAGTACTGCAATGCAAACCCCATACACTTCAAGACGTCGACTGAAAGTCTTGTGTAAGTAACAAGATAGAGAAATAACATACCATCTAATAGCGGATAACAACGTGCACCACATACATACTTTGTTAAATATCGTATGGTACCTGCAGATTCTATTGGATAGCTTTCTCGCATTTGGGAATGCCATCTCTCCATACACTATGACGTGAAGCTTTGCTGCGCCAGCAGCTCTAAAGACAATGGTATCTTCAACTTCCACAGTGTTGTCGTGGAGAACTTTGCCCCAGCCCTTGTCGAACAGTGAGGAGTTCTCTCCATAATGTAGTGTTACCTTGGTGCCATTGTCATATGGAGATGTCTTGATCATTAATTCAGGAGTTAAAGCATCTAGCAGAGCCAGTTCACAGCCACGTGGGAGTCCCTTTAGAACATAACAAGCCACAAATTAGAAATCAAGGTGACACGTATTTCACATTTTATATATAACAAGATGAGAACGTGCAAACATTTACACATGAAAAGAAATCACCAAGAGTGATGTATGGTCTTCAAGAAAGCTAAACCCAAGTACTCCATGATAGAAACCTAACTCGAGGAGATTAGTACATCTAAATTAACAACCTGCAGTAAACCATCAATTTCATGTTGAAAAAATTGCACTACAATCCAAACCAATTTGAGAGAACAAGGAAAAGATGCAAAGAAATGAAAACACATAGAACACATGTGCGTATTAACATAATCCCGGAGAGGGAGAAAAGGACTGATGTCAAGGAGCATAACAAGTCACATACCCTGAGTCAAGACAACGTGGAACCTTAAAGCGATGTGTATCAATGTTAATTTATGCAGTACAAGTTGGGGGGCTGTTTGAACAACTCCCTACATAACCATATAAAATCGAACAAATCCCCACGATCCCCAAACGGTATACAGAAAAAGTATAAAACTGAGTGAGATATATGCAAGAACAAATCCCCACGATCCCCAAGCTATATTTACAGAAAAAAGTAGAAAACCGAGTGTGATATATGCAAGAATACATAATTAAATGTGCTTACAGAACTATAGAAGAGAGAGGGATTTGAAACAACTGCAACACGCCAAATACCGTAAGTGGAACAACTCAGGCACGGACAAAAACTTATGTACTGTATTGTATCGACACGTGGCAGCATATTGTGTGCTACACATGATATATGTGCCATTTTGCACAATTTATGTTACACACACGTGTGATAACGTGAAATACTTCAGAATATTTCAATTGTCTTCATTTGAGTCTTTTAATTTTAGTATAGATAATTAATTCAAAGTTGTTCAATACCAGAGTGAGACAATTCATATGTAAATGTAAATGAAACATAAATATAAAAATATGTATGCATATAATAAAGTTTATCTATTTTTATATATATGTATATATAGACATTTATAAATAATATATATATGTAAATCAATTCATTAATTTAGCTGATGAATTCTTATTTACTATCATATTATTACAGTTCTTTATAATGCATCTTAATATAAACTTTTCAGTGTTAATATAAAGAATAGGTCTAATGTAAAATATTACATTTTTGTGTAAATGTGTAGTACGATCACAGATTGTGACTCTTGGTGCTGGAGATGGAATACCTGGCCCAAATGCTATTGAATTAGGTAGCTGTTCCACAAGTAAAAAGAGTCGTCACCAGAATCTCCAAGGGAAGAGAGTGTATTACAAGGAACCTCACCAGCTAAGTTGCACATCAAGTGAGGTTGCATTAGGTCATGCCCAAGCTTTCAAGAGTGAAAACGCATGTGCAGTTGCACATCTCACGCTGAGCAGTTCCACCAGCTTGGTAAGGCTAGATATAAATGTGTGTGTTTGGTCTGTTGCGTATAACTTGGTGTGAGTGTATGTGCATGTGTATATTCTTGGGTGGGTTTGGGATATAACTAGCTTAAACTTCACTAAAATAACATTTATTTTCTTCATGTTTAGGGAGTGCCTTGAGACTTCGTTACGAACGTTGTGGAGGAGGGTGAGAGCGACCTTATTATAGTAGACAGGAAGGAGAATAAGTTTTGCACTAGAGTGAACAGCAAGTGTACTTGTATCGAAGGCCCAGGCTGGAGAAACTTCTACAAATCACATGAGCATGCTATAGTGGCCAAAGGACTAAACAAACATGGCAAAGCCGGTGCTCTGATTTTAGAGGATCTCCCCAACAAGTATTTTTCAAGGTAATGAAATTTAGCATTATGTATGCTTTCCGTTATTTGGGCTTTACTTAATACATATAATACATGTATACCTTATGCTACAGGAGGAGAGAGAGATGCAACATGTACAACAGTGTACGAATTTCATAGTAGGCTCACTAATGTAGTGGTACTCCTTCATAGACCACATGAAAGAATCTTATCCATCCATCTGCAATAGCTACTCAGTAGCCGTATACATGCTTAACCAAATGTTATCCATCCCACACACCAACATATCACTAACGCTGGACTAGGTGCATCATTCCGCGGTGATCCAGCCGGTGGTTGAACTGCACTTGAGGGCGTTTCTACAATTTTCAGCGATCTCCAACACTCACATAATAGAGCAGGCTGCTTTTACAAAGGAGATGTAAAGCCCCAAGTTCATTCCAATGAGCCTCAACCATATCTAGAAAAGAAACCCTACGTAGTCTCTCCAACTGCACAACTGACATCGAATCTCTAACAAGGATTACACAGGGCTGCATGGCCAGCATTGAAGAATGTTGATACAATTCCTGGTTCCCATTGCCAAAGTGCTCGCTTCCATTCATCACACTAAATTCAAAAACTCATACTTGTAAAAACGTCCTCACTTGCGTGTTGAAATCTTTGTAGTTTCCCTTTTGATCACATTGCATAAATATATAATAACGGGTCTCGGCGAAAAGGAGGCTCCGGCTCAAGGAGGCTTCATATTATTCTAGTATATTCATGGATATTCCAGGTATATTCTAGCATATTTAGAATATTCTCAAGAATATTCTAGAATATATAAGTTTTTTTAATATGCCGGCTGGCTTAATATATGCCGACTGGCTTAATAAAGCATTTTTATGTAAACCATTTATCCTTGTAGCACCAGTGGGTCATGAACTCTGCTGTAATTCACCAACAAACGGTGGACCTCCATCTCACTGAGTGATCACCTTTGTAGAAAATATGTGACGTCCGGGTTAAGCCAAGCACACGGCTGTAGACGAAGTACATGTGTACACATGGGCTCCAACTTTTGCTCTTCTGAAAGGTAGAACAACTGCATGTAGGATAAGTACTAATAGTCACTTTGCAGAGTCATTTCCTGCGACACAATGAAAGCCTCCTTCCGTCCTTAACTGTCACTTCAACATTTCTCACACGACCTAAAAACGTCTTGGCCTTTGGAAATTCTTCTCTTGTTCCTTAGACATTTTTGTTGGAGTCCGGACCATACGTCCTTCGAAAGGTGGAATTGTTGTAGATCCAGCTCCACGTGGTGGCGATGGTGTTTTGTCCTTCTGACCCTCATCTACTCTTCCTGCCGTCCCTGTAAACCTTCCAGAACAAAGCCTGCATCTGTGTTTTTTGACCTCCTCACTTGTCAGCTTCGTTTTGAGCACAGGCCAAACCGTTGGTGGTGTTGGAATTCGTGACTGAAGAATTTTGCCGTTTAGCCGCGTGAAACACCCTGAATCTTTTGGGCAGAACCACATCATCTGTTGTACATACTCCTCATTCCCCAAGGCATCAATGTACATTCGTTTTCCATAGAATCCTGGTGCTGGCACTCTGCTTGGATAACCGATTGGTTTTCCACACAGAGTAGTTCCTTCCTGATTCATCCCCAAACACTTAACCTTACTAGATGCTCCGATTCGTCTGATGGCCCACTCTGTTTGAGCAATCTCTCTCTCCAAAACCTCTTCGAACCTTAACCTTTTCTCCTGTTGTTTTGGACCACCCGCTCTGTGTACTCTACATCATGTTGTGTGAACGTCGAGCATCAGACTGTTCTGTTCCTGTGATTGTTCTCCTAACAGTTTGCACTCGAACGTTAGTGGTACTCGTGAACTCCGGGCTGGTCAAGTGTTCCTCGCCTTCCACCAGATTGATAATTGTTGATGGAGATACACTTTTCCCCTCAGAGAGTTTGCGTTGCACTGTTTCAACAGAGTTTCCTTCGAAGGACCTGACCCTGTATACCTCCCTTCTATTGCCGCTTTCACCTTCGCACTCTGCATAACTGCATCGGTGAGGTCTAACATTGTCGCCTCCAGCAGTGGTACTCTTTTGGCCAATCTTGCTCTTACTTCAGCATTGTTTGTAGTTGGAACGCTCGGAGTCCTTTTCTGTCATGTCTCCCAGTTCGCCATGGAGATGTGGTCCTCATGCCTGATCCACCAAGACACCATGTCTTCAAAGCTCGAATGTTTGACGCTCGTCCTTCCCAAAAAGACTCGAGAATTGCTAGTTGTTCTTTCTTAGATTGTTCATTCAGTGCTGCAGGCCAGGCACGAGCAAGCTTCATGTGTTCTTCGCGATGTTCTTCTGCGATCCATTTCTTTGTCACCTGACGCACGGATTGCATAAAGTGAAACAGACAGCTTCTTTCCCTCCCTTTCATCTTTTCTCGTTGTTGAATACTTGGCGCAAGGCTATCCATATCGCTCCAGCCTCATCCGACATGAAACCAGCAAAGTTGACATTCTCCAAACCCTGTTTCTTACAAACCTCTAGCATTGTGTTCAAGAACTTCAGCACTGCAACATTATCTTCGCGGCACATATCTGCGTAAGCTATAGTCACCATGGATCTGACACTGTAAGAGAGCATTAGATAACAAAGATTAGAAAGTGTTATGAAGAGTTCTACAACTTACAATGGGTCATAAAGGTGTATTCCAATTGTCGCCCAGTCTGGTATACGTGTGTGGTCCAGAACAACCCATTGATCATGAAGGTCTCCTCCACTTTGACACCTTCTGATGTAGTCAACTCCTGAACCCGGTCCCTCAACTGTCATTTTGAAGATCAGAGGCTGCTCCTCAGCACCATGCAGTTCCATCCCTGGAACATGTATGACGTGAATGAAAGGTATTGGCAACTTTGTCTTCAGCTCCAGAAGACCCTCGTAACCCTCTCTAAAGTGTGTCTCCTTCTGTCTTGATTGTGTAATCCAGTCCCGAGTCCTAAAGGAAAGGTCACGTCAGTGTGTAGAGATCTAAAGAAAAATACCTTCGATGGTTTGTTAGAGGTTCAAGTTTTGAGAGTAAACAGTGTACGAGACTTCTCCTTCTTCCTTGAAAAGTTCTTCAAAGATGAGCTCACGCGCAGCTTGAAACTCAATCACTCGTTGATTGGTTCGCGGACTGCTCTTTACCACGTTGCTGACACTAGATCTGGCACATTGAACGTTTGAAGCTGACACTGATGAACACCTCTGTGAATGAACAACCTTGTAAAAGAAATGTCGTCTGGCAGAATGTAGTACACATAAGCCGGACAAGTGTGCACTAGCAATGGCTCCTCTCCACAATGCTTACATTTCATGCCTATTACTTTGCTGTCTCAGTTGTCTTTGCCTTCTCCACAGCACCCTTGAAGTGACATTCATTTGCTTTCTTCTCAAAAGCCAAGTAGGGGCAGTAGGATTGATGCATTTGAGATGTCCGACACATGAACTTCGACTGACTCGCGGAACATGCCAGTGTGTTGTGCTCGGGTGTGTCCAATGGTAGCAGCCATCCTTGCGATTCATCCCCAAGTACTTCTCTGTGCTTTCTTTCTTTGGAGGAAGTTCGTAAATGACATTTCCATTGTATATCTCGGTAGTTCAGAGACTCGTTTAACTTCAGACGAACCAATGAGATCCTTCCCTATCCTACATTTGTCTGCTCTTAGAAGACACACCAGCATGGATTCCTCACGCTCCTTTGTCCGCAACCTGAACAACGGTCCTTTGCCGGGCACAATGTGTAAAAGACAAACTGGTTTGATGCATTGCCTTCTGGTAACAACTCCACATCTTCTCCAGAACTCGCAGAAACTGACATCAATTGAACCACATGTATACTGAACCAACAAGGAATGTTGAAAGCAAAGTGAAGATCATGTTCAAACACAAAAGCATTTCCATCTTCATCGACTGGGAAATCTTTGTCAATGCCTTCATAGGTAACTCTGGCCATGACAACGCAAGGAGAAAGCTCGGTGGTTTAGGAAAGCAAAGCAAAAGATTAAACACACTCTCGTTCGCCAAAAAAAATTATAATCGTTGATAATAAACGTGAATACACTTTTGTATATAATTAATTCTACACTGCCCAGCTCACAGTGTTCTTAATGCTGTCCTCTCTAGTATCACCGATTTAATTTAATTACTACCTTTTATGATTTGAAATATCTTCACCTTTACCAATTATTCACATATTTTAATATTAACCCTAAATATTAATGTCACATTTATTCCGTAGGGTTCACTGTTTTCATTGCGGCTAGGGTTTTTTGGTAGATAGGGTTTACTGTTTCCACTGCGGCTAGGGTTTTTTCAATCTCAGATCTGAGTTCTGAAATCTCCTCCAAGGGGCTTGAGAGGAGCGGCGCCATCCATTTCGAGTTGATTCGTGCAGCGCCCAAGTAAATAATGAGATTTCTGTGCCGATTTAGATTGTCGCACCATCCTGCTAGTCGGCGGCCACAAGGTATGTGCAATTTCTTTATTTTATGATTTGCGGCTCAAATAATTTATTTTTCAGAGATAAAGGGTCTTCCATTTGTGCCGACTGAGAGTGACGGCACCATCCTGGTTCAGTCCAGCCACAAGGTATTTTCAATTTGTTTATTTTTTGCTTTGCGGCTCAAGTATCCGTATCACAATGTTTTTTTTTCAGAGTTAATGGGTCTTCCCATTTGTGTCGGAATCCCAGAGATAAAGGGTCTTCCCATTTGTGCCGACTGAGAGTGACGGCACCATCCTGGTTCAGTCGGCAGCCACAAGGTATTTTCAATTTGTTTATTTTTTGCTTTGGCTCAAGTATCCGTATCACAATGTTTTTTTTTTTCAGAGTTAATGGGTCTTCCCATTTGTGTCGGAATCCCAGAGATAAAGGGTCTTCCCATTTGTGCCGACTGAGAGTGACGGCAATCCTGGTTCAGTCGGCAGCCACAAGGTATTTTCAATTTGTTTATTTTTTGCTTTGCGGCTCAAGTATATTTAATTTTTTTTTCAGAGTTAATGGGTCTTCCCATTTGTGCCGTCTGAGAGGGACGGCACCATCCTAGCTCAGTCGGCATTATCTTCTTCAGTGCCGTCTGAGAGGGTCACACCAACTGTCTCAGTGCTTTTTTTTTTCTGTGCCGACTGAGAGGGTCGGCACCATCTAGCTTGAGTCGGCAGCCACAAGGTTAGTCATCTTTGATTT
Source organism: Selaginella tamariscina (assembly GCA_003024785.1). Lineage (NCBI taxonomy): Eukaryota > Viridiplantae > Streptophyta > Lycopodiopsida > Selaginellales > Selaginellaceae > Selaginella > Selaginella tamariscina. The sequence continues at coordinate 62,993 of PUQB01000642.1, read as the reverse complement.
TTATTTTTTATTTTGTCTCCTAATCAATTGACTTGTGTGTTTGCTTTCCAGAGTTTACAAAATGGTGAGAGCTTCAAAACGTCTACTAGAGACTGCGCCTGATGAAGAGCCACGGGAAGAGAAGAGGATATCGAAGCACAAGCGAGGCAAGAGAGGAGAACCATCTAATGTAGCAAAGGAGGATCCTCCAGTGACTCAGTCTGAAGTAGTACCAGTTGAGCAGGAGCAGCCTCCATCAACCATCACAGATTTCCCGGAGAGCTCGTCGCAGTTGCCTCCTTCATCCGCTGAGGTTACAGTCCTGAACGAGCAAGTGCAGATGACAGAGGCAGTTGAAGCTAGCGAGGACGACTTGGAGGAGGCAGTCAGCAAAAAGAGAGGCCCGGGAAAGCTGATCCAAAAGGCAAGAAGGCGAAGAGCGATAAGGAGCCGAAGGAGTTATACAGCATACCGGCTAGCCTGCATTTGGAGAGCTCAGCGAACCTGCTCGACAAAATTACTATCAAGGGACTTGGTGATCCTCCTGATGTGCCCATCTGTAGAATGCATTCGAACGAGGTGGTTCGACGAGTGAACCCAGGGGACTTGGACAGGCTGGTGTCATCGTTGAAGAAGGCTGGTTATCTACGCAACACGGCCTTGTTCATTCTGTCCATCGGAGATCACTCACTGCTGAGGAGCTATCGGAGCTGTCGAAGGACACATTCAGTACGAGCAGCACCGGTCTTTCGAGCAAGCTCTTACTCACGGAGTACAAACAGTGGGCTTCAAGGCTCTCAAACCGGAAGTTCAGCTGCTGGGACGGGAACCATAGGCTACAGGCTTTGCAGAAGCTCTACCGGGAGGATGCAGAGGACAACCAGCGATGGGCTATTCGCGTTCGAGTTTCATCTCCACGGAACCTCGACAATCTTCAACTGGTTTCGATGTTCCAATCGATAAACATGTGAGTATTTTCTTTTCTTTTTGTTAAGGGTCTAGACTTACAGTTTCATTGAACAGATCTTCAGCAACATCTGTGGAAACAACGCTACCACATATTCTCCTCGCTGTAAAGGCGGTCTGCACTAGTACCGAAGGAACTCAGAAAATCCTCGAGTCACTCACGGAGGTTGATCGTCTTGAGGTGCGGAAGTGGAAGGAGAGTTCAACAGGAAAGACGGCTTGGCATCCTCTTCCAAACCTGATCTGCGCAAAGATCCTTTTCAAGGTAACCTCCGATTTGATTTATAGGAAAGAATTTTTAACTTATTCTATGTGCAGAACGAGATCGACGATGATCTCGACAGAGCAGTCACCAGTGCTAAGGCAATCCACAGCTTGAGCTGAACCTGAAGCAGCTAGTGTACAAGAAGCATGACAAGCGTATGCACAAGTTCCTCTATCATAGACCCAGACTTGGGGGAGGAGTGGTTCCAGAAGGTGACGAACATCTCTCATAAGCAGTGTCGCTGGATGGGCATTGAGAAGCTGTACACGATGTCAAAGGCGAAGATTTCAAACATGCTGCGACTCCGATACTTGAACAAGCTCACTCGTCTCGAATCCAAGGCAGAACAACAGACACTTGGGCTACCAGGCATGCAGGACAAAGAGTGGATCAAGTGGTTCACCTTGGACTTATATTGGAAGGCTGTGCGCGAGGAAGCCATTCAGATCCTTAAGGGGTTGCGAGAGGATGGTGAAGAAGTTGGAACGGATGTCGACTTCATGAGCTGGTTTGACGAGATGCGAACTCGGAGCAAGTGCCTGGTCTTTCAGCCCTTCCATGACTGCATACGGTTCACTTATTCGATGGAGCCGAATGAGTTTCTGGAGCGTGAGGAGTCTGCGCGTCGGATGATATGGAGGTAAGCTTTCATTCCAGCATTGCTACTGACTAACTTTGTGTTACAGGTTCATACTGGCGAAGAAAATGGCACCGTCTCAGACGATGAAGCTGTGGACAGATCATACAAGCGAGCCTCACATGTGGTCGAAGAGCAGAGGAGCTCTAACACCGTTCGAACGGGAGCATGTTCCATTCTGGCTCGACTGTCCGTCGCAACAGCCACCAGCTTGGGAGAGCTCACTATTCGACGTGCATGGCAATGATCTACCAGCGATTGTTTGGGAGCCGGACGAAGTAGAGGCTATCAAGAAGAGCAAGATGAAGAAGACGGTGCGGAAGACAACTACACCTGCAAAGGGATCGGGAGCGGGACCAAGCTCTTCTACAGCACCTCCCCGGCAATCGACTTTACAATCAATGAGGTGCAGCCACTTGTAGCTGGTTTGGACATCAAGGACGACCTGATGACCTTCATCCCGACCTGGCTGCATCCCGTGGATCCTACGACCTGGCTGTGTGCGATATGGAGGAGATGAGCAGGTCTTTCTTCGAGGGTGCTTCCCAGACAGAGGTGTACACCAAGCTCCGACAACAGGTTGACAACTACATACGGCTGAGTCACAAACGGTGTTCCAGGAAGTGGTAGGTGAATACGGCTTCAACCTCATCATCCTCGACTTGCCCAATGAGCTTGTATATGGAGGTGCTAGCATCAACAAGGACATTGTGCAGCTAGATCCGGTGAAGTTTGAGGAGGCCTTGCAGTTCAGTGGAATGCACTTGGCAGCGAGTGGTTTCATGGTCGTCTTCGCGAGTTCTCCTTCTGTTTCGGTGGTGATTCAGGGCTGCGGTAATCAACTTGGAGGTTGCAGGGACTTACAGCGTCTACCGTGCACGAGGCTGGGGATACCGTGACAAAGCTAGCTATTCAAGTTCAAGTTTAACTTGGTCTATGTGGCAGGATAACTTGTTAGTTCTCTTGGTGCTGCAAAGCTCTGAGAAGAAGTCGAAGAGGCCAAACCCTCTGGCGTTGACGAACACGATCCTCGTCGATACCGCCGACCGTTTTCAGGAGGCTTGGTAAGGAAGTACTTTACTTTGTTTATCCTAATGGAAGTTTGTGCAGGATGATGATTCAACCGAAGAGTGTTCGACTCATGCAGCTTTTGATCGAGCGTCTCAGTAGACCTGGCGACCTAGTCTGGGATATTGGTTCCGGAACCGGATCATCGTTGTTAGCTGCCGTCGAGCTCGGAAGGAATATTATAGGAACCGAGAAGAGTTTCGAACTCTCTAGGTTGGCAACAAACAAGCTCGCAGAGAACATTAGACCAGAGGAAATACCTACTCAACACCTCCACGTCCAAGCCTAGCTGGTGGTTCGAGAACTGCAGCTTTACTTAAGATGAAGAAGAAACTTTAGCTAATGTGTATTGAGTAATAAATTAAGCTAATATAAAAAAGAATAAAGTAGAAATACAATAGTTTTAATAGAAATTTTTTTTGTCGACTGAGGCTAATACTGCCAAGAAAGAATATTCTAGAATATTCAAGCCCAGGCCTCCTGGGCCCCAAGCCTCCAAAATGGCGACACTCTATAATAACCTATATAAATGTTTGAAAACTTGTAAGCATTTTTATATTCTTTAAACTATTTTAAAATGTTAGATGTGTATCTTATAGCTATAACAATTTTCAAAAGAAGTAATTAATGTTAATAGTGTAGTTTGTTGGCCTCTCCCAAGAGTGATGTTGTTGCAGGCTCTATCTATGTTAACTTAGAATCCATTTTTCTTTTCGATTTCAACCTTTTGTCACAATTTAATATATAAAACCCAAGCACATCTTTAATCTTTTAGATTCTGACTTCTATTTTTTATTTGAATGTTTGAAAAATATAGAAAGTAATACCTTCAAAACTTCAAGTTTAGACACCACAATTATATTTCTTTAGACCCTATTAATACCTTAGTATTATAGACACTTTATTGTAAAACACATATAATTTTACATATGTACTCAAGTTTTAATGTTTGAGTACACATGCACATTCTATAACCCATTTTTGAAGTGAACATCCTAGGAGTTTTTTACACTTGCACACATGCCTGCTACTAAATGAATATATTTTCTTATATATGACTAAAATAAATATTAATGTTCTTTTATAAGACATATTATTTAACTAAACAACACACCTCCAATCATTCCAATGTGGACTTTATATAATTTTTAGATTAGAGGATCTTTCTCACTCTTTGTTACAATGTTAATATCCATCGTATATGTTGATCAATGCATTAATTATCTTGAGCCTACAATTTTATGTAGACCCATAGTAGATGTGTTTATTAAAGTGGTCTTGATTCGGAGGTTGCTCTTGGTTCCAAAGTATTTACAACAGCATTACATATAAAGTTTAATATATTTGGGCTTCCTAATTAAAATATAACTTATAAATCCAAGCTACCGAGTTTGTATAAAATATATTTATATGTATGTATGCATATATCTTACTATATTTTAATTTATATGTGATTTATTAATTAAATAAAGTTTAAATTAAATTCTTTTAAAATAATTTATGATTAAATTAATTCTTATTGTACAAAAGATTTTATTTTATTTTTTAATCACAAAATAAGAAAAAAATAATAAGATATTTTGTTATAGATCATGACTCAATAAATTGAATTATGAGATGACCCATTTATTTAAATTTGTAATGCTTATGCCATTTATAAGAAAATTATTTTTTAATAGTCGTAACTATTAACTTTATTTTATTTTTCTTATAAATTTGAAAAAGAAAATTATTTGTCATCAATATAAATTGTCTAGGAATGAAAACATGATCCATCATTGAATAAAGCACACTAATGTATAAAAAATTATTCCAGATACAGCCATCATTTGATGGATATATCAATGTAACACGTGTTATTCAATTCATACACGCTTGACCCATCTTTGATTGTAAAACAAACTGTAAGGTAATTGTACTTCAATATCTATGTATGTGTATATGTACATAAACATATTCATATATGCACATCCTTGCACATTTGTGGTTTATTTGTTTGTGATTTTGTGTCTATATGTGTATGCGGCGCGCGCGTGTGTTTTGCCACACTACACATGAATGAAAACTAAACTCAATAAAGCTTGCTATATATATACACACAAGTAATGTATATTTTTGGGTATGTATATATATATATATATATATATATATATATATACATACAAACATCCGTACATACATGTGTGTATATTTACAATGAAGAAGCAGCAGATGATTGATACAATTTTTTGTCTCCAGTGGGCCGTTCCAAAGGTAACATTAAAAAAGAATTAATAGAATTCTTACCGATTCTTTTGAGGTTTAGTGGATTCTAACATTAGAACCTTTGTGTCATTTTTGTTATTATCATTTTGATTTATTGTAATAAATTCTTTATAGTCTTTTAAAATTTTAATATCAAAACCTAATTTTAATTATATAGTGTATACTTTTTTAATGATCATTAAATACTACGACGGATGGTTAGTTGGATGTAAGAAACTTATTAAATTAAGATTTAATTAGCTCAAGGGGTTAGAGGTTATTGAAGAGTCAAGGGGTAAAGGTTTCTTATGTTTATGTAGTCAATCTTAATTGTTTATGGCATGTGATATTATACATTGTGTGAGGATACAACGGTGGATAGAATGGCAATTATTACTAGATAAAAGAATGTTCGTTAAATTAAATTGACAGTAATAATTAAATTGTAATAATAGTAATAATTGTAACTAACAATTATAATTTAATTTAACAATTAATAATTATTACACAGTATTGACAGTAAAACATAAGTTGTATTAATATATATTTGGGTGGTACTAATACGTAATTAATATTTTAAAAATATGTCATTTAAAGAAAATTATTTAATTCATAATTTCAAAATCCATATTTCAGTTATTAAATTTAATTAATTAAAAATACATAATTAAAAAACACACACAAACATGTTCTTATGATTTTATAATTCTAAACAAAATAATGTTATACTTAACAAATTCAAGAACATTTTTAAAATTTTACACACAACAAATTGAAAAGTATTTTCTATTATTAATTTTAAAATTTTTAAAAATTAAATTAATAAATTTAAAATTGCATTTTAATCCAACTTGAATTGAATATCATATTTTTAAACTATCACAACACACTCAAACGTGACAATCTCTATATTCCTTATAATATGCAAATGTCTTTAACTTAATATAATAACAATAACTTCTTAATTTAATATAATAAAGATTCATGGTGATTTGTATTTTATTTGATCATTATTTAAGTAAATTGTATTCACATTATCACTTTATTCTAAGTTTTAAATTAAATTACAAACCTATCATTCACATCTTTATCTTGTTAAAGTAAATATTTTGTTCACGTGCAAAATCTTGGCCCAAACACACCAATGTTAATTTCTTTAAGAAAAACTATTTTTGAAATGCACCATTGAATAACTAATTAAGTTGGTTAAGCTGTTTGCTTAATTTTTAAAAGTGATTAAATTTAACTAATTATGATTAAATACATTTAATAATGATTAATTGAGTGAGATAAAATATGATAAAATGGCTTAAGTTTGTCTTTGTAAAATGCCTTCAAAGTTATCACATGCTCAAGAGCATGATTAAAATTATTAGTTTTTGTTTAGAAAATTTGGCACAAGATCTTGGGTTTTTATCCAGTGAGAAGGGTTCTAGTGCATACCCATGCAACGAGGTCGTGTTCCAAGATGTGGCCATGCTCAACTTCTTTAGTAGTTATTTTACATATAGTGTAGGCGTGATCCATGGATTAATAAATTCATGATGCAACTTGAGATTTGAGACGATGCATTATGCAAATTGGATGTGTGTATATACTGATTAATTACTTATTAATAGGGCAAAACTTTAGCTATGGTGGTCAAGGAGCAGAGGACACTCTAGCATATGGAGATGCTAATACTTCCTTTGAAGATTTGCTAATTGTATTTTGAATAATCTTCTTAAGGTAAAGAGTCCCCATTTTTCCGTTTTCCCTCGTTTTCCTCCGTTTTTGTTCATTGAAAGAGACAACTTTCAAGTGTTTGCATATGTCTGTTTTGATTGCATAGTAAGTATGTTGTGTATGTGCTGTTATTTGTGCATTGGGATTATATTATAACTTATTTAACTCATAACTCATTTAATAACTCATAAACCTTTTATGAATAACTTATAATATAACTCATTAACATATAAATGGATTATATTATAAATGGTGTAAACACTGTTCATGGTCCTGGTAAAGCAGAAAACATTAACATGGATCTTCAACATGCAATTTAAACACGAGTGATGCAGCTTCTCGTCGCATGAGCCGCCATGTTAATAGCTTGGTGAAGTCTTTTGTATGTGTGTGTATGTATAGAACTTACATGTATATAGATTTGTGGAGTCCATTAACAACCTTGAGGAGGATGAGGCATATGATGGACACAATTTGGATTCCATTACATTGAGTGTTCAATGCTATGAAACAACAAGGAATATTGTGTATTGTTTGTATAAACTTCATTTTCAGAGCCCATTTTTCTGCACCTTTAAATAAGTGTTTTCTACGATATCATATACGAAAGCTTACATGTAAGAACCATATGCTTCTTTAGTGTAGAGCAATTTACTAACTTTAATAAGCTCAATTGGACAATATGCATGTAAGGTACATCAAAATTAACATTGAATATGAATAACATCCTAGTCATGGGTACTTAAGGTGGATATGATGATCACCATGTAGCATCCTCAGCCCTCCGTGCTAAGGATGGGGGAAGCCAAATGATACACATTTTCTTGCACCTTGCCAATGCAGAGTGCCATGGCAAGGGGCAGTCATTCAATTTCCCTTCCATCCTCGGCATTGAGGGTAGCAAAGGCTACAAAGTGGGCATCATATTCTAAAAGTGTTATGAATTAAAAAACATACCTTTGTCATATTCCCAACCAATTTTATTAGCGTTCAACATACATATATCTTATAGTAAGTGGAACTTTTGTTGAGCATTGAGCCTCATTATTTTGCTTCTACAAATAATAATGACAAGATTCCATGACTCAGGATCCATGTTTGACCTTCTTGACTTGGTATACCACTTTCTAAGATCCTTTTACTTGATTGCTAGAGGAGGACAATGCACCATGCTAAGTAATTTTCTTAGTGACGCAGTAAAATTCATATATCCTAGCCAAAGTTGGATTGGTTCTACATCGTCAAATCTCAATCCAGAAATGGACGCTTCGAGAAACACGATGTCACAAGACATAAGTCTCATAACATCAAGACTCCTCATCAAAATCAATTGTAATATAGGAAGAAGCTTGTCATCAATTTGTATTGTTTGCTAGTGTTTAGTGTCATCATCCATTGAATTGTTTAAAATTCATCTTGTCCTAAGGAACAAGATCAAGATCCAACATATAGTGGCACCTCATCAACCTCATTGTTTATTATACACAGAGGGAACTCAGCATCAACTTGTCATTAAATGCAAATATATAGTATCCCTTTGCTGGCAAATAGAAACCCATTGCATGAAGGAAGGGAGAGACAAGCAATGGTCGAATTTACTAAACCTATCGAATAAAAATATTTGGTTAGATTATAAACAAAAGCACATTTAACTTAATGCTTACCTCAAAAGCATTCTACATGCATCTTAGTGTATGTGGAAACAAAAGAGTCCTTTTTCAATACATTTAAGACTTTCAAAATGGTGTGGTGATTTTTTTGAAATTTATCTAAAAATTCATGGAGTCGAATGGTGATTTTGTCATAGTTACGAACATGGCCGAGATCCCAGCCATGTTCACTGTGTTTCATGAACACAGCCATGTTTGTGACAGTGTTTCATGTTACGAACACGGGCCGTGATCCCAGCGACCATGGTTGGGATCACTGCCCGTGTTCGTAACATGAAACATTGTTCAGAATATTCTCGGCTGAATATACTCATGGAATATTCTTTCTAGGGCGCACGGTGTCACACAGCAATCCAGGGCACACGCAACAATCCAAGGCACGGCAGCAGTAATCCAAGGCACAACAAGCATGGCGCAGCAATCTAGCATACTGCAAAAGCATCCTTCTTCGCGATGGTGGGATGAGGTAAGTGTTCTTGAGAGCAAGGGGCATGGCTACAAATTATGGTCATGCAAATATTGCACAATGGTGAAAAAGTTTAGTGGTGTTGATCATGTGTGAGCTCATTTGTTGGGAGAAGGCCTAGGCAGTAAGGATATTGTGAGTTGTCCCCTTATCCCAGGTAACAAGAAAGCGGATCTGGTTAATATGCAAAAGGTTATTGATTCCGAGAAAGGGGCAAGGGGGAAGAAATGGCCGAATGAACTTGGTGCTGCTTCTGTGAGATTGTTAGCAAACAAAGCCAAGTCCATATTGTAGATTCGATGGATCTTGAGCGAAAGAACAAAGTTGATGTGGTTATCAAAAAGTTTTCTGGAATGAATACATTCCATTTATCAAGGCTCGGTCACCTTACTTCCTCTACATGATCCAAAAAGTTGCCAGGCATGGTGTGCCTTATGCACCACCAAAATATGATGATCTTCAGAATAAGCTTTTGGTGAAAGAGAAAAGATTCATTAACATTGAGATGGTGTCCTTGAGGAAGTAGTGGGAGCAGAGGGGTGTAACATATGTGCAGATGGGTGGGTAGATAGGAGGAATCAACATATCATGGGGCTTGTGGCATATAGTCAAAGACGGGTAGCTTTTCTGAAGGCTATCGACATTTCCTTAATAGGAAAAATAGCTGAGAATAATCTGCATTGTTGGGAATTAACATTGTGGGTGCGGAGAACATTGTCATGGTTGTAACCAATGGGGAAATGCAAACAGAGCAGCAGCAACAATTTTGCAATAGAGGTACCCAAAGATTCAATGGGCAGCATGTTTTGCCCATTGCTTGAACAATGCCTTGAAAGACTTTGGTGTACTTCCATGGATGGTAACACTTTTGGAGCAAGGAAAGGCTTTGGTGATCTTTGTTAGGAACCACTCTCATATGGTGGCATTGCTAGCGGAGTTTACTCACAAGCGATTGCTACATTATTGTGATACGAGGTTCGGCTATAACTTCATTATGATGGAGAGGCTGGTGGAGCTTCGAGAAGCTCTACAACAGATGTTTGTATGCCCTGTGTACAAAGCAAGGCCTAAGTCGAAGTTGAGAGCAAGCAGGGACAATTATGCAATGGTTTTGATGACAGTTTCTGGCAACATGTTAAGTACATGTTGTTATGCTACTACATGTTGTGGACAATGATATACCTGCGATTGGAAAGATAGAGGAGTGCATGAATAGGTTGGATGCAAGTTTAGAGGAAGGACAATCGGATTATGATAGGTACAGGGAACTCGATCAGATCATGTCGAATAGGTGGCATGAGTATCACTCGCTCATGTACTCGGTGGCATACATGTTGGACCCCGGGTTTCAGGAATATAAAAAGCAAGCCAATAGAGAAGTCATGAAGGACTAGAATGCTTATCTGTTGGCCATGTTTACATCCAGTGAGAGGGACGTGATACGTGATGAGCTTTTAACTTATAGGAGGATAGGAGGCATTTTCAACTCGTATGATGCTAAGGCTGATCGCACTAAGAGGGGAGCTATACGTTGGTGGGAGGACTATGGTTATGAACTCCAACTCTTTAGAAGTTGGCCATTTGAGTTCTAAGTCAGGCATGCTCATCGTCCTTGGTGGAGAGATTGTTCAGTACTTTCGAGCATGTGTCTTCAAAAAAGAGGAATAGATTTACCGTGGATAGAATAACGGATCTGGTTTTTGTGGCTTGCAACACCAGGTTGTTAACATGCAAAAATGATTGTGATTACGACAAGTTTGTAAGCTACAAAGTTCTAGAGACAGTTCCTCATCCTGAAGACGAGCTTGAGTTAGGAGAGGAAGAGGAAGATGGAGATGACGTCGAAGATCGTGAGGTTGAAGATGACGACGAGATGCAGGATATTTGAGTAGTTTATAAGAAGTAGTTTATGTGCAAATAAAAATACTAGGAATAATATAAAAAAATAGCATATTCCTAGAATAATATAATTTAAAAATAGCATATTCCTAGAATATTCACTAGAATATTCGTGAGCCATCGTGAGCCGTGATCGTGTTCTGTGGTCGGGTTCCTGAAATTTGAGGCTCGTGTTCGTGTTCGTAACTATGGATTTTGTTCACAATTCCCTCCATACCTTTGGTCAAAGTATGATAGATTGTGAGGTTTTCCTTAATGACTTAAAATGTATCCAATTAATATATAGCTATGGTTTGAATTCATTGTTACCTCATTTGATTTCCATATTGTTGTTCTTTTTAGTAGAGTTGAATATGGTTTGCATGACCTTTCTTTTGAACTCATGACCACGTCACTATTTATCAATAGAATTGGGGTTAAAAGGGTCCATTTTTCCAATCTAAGATTTTTGTTTCCTGCATCGGACCACTAAAACTGTGCCACCTTCTTTATAAATTCCATCCCATTGAGCTTCTCATCGACTATAGAGAAGTACTTGCCCATTGTTGTCATCTAGTGGTTCTACACATCCTGTTTGATCTTGTTTATGATCAGCATAGTTGCCTTTTCATTCTTCCTAGTCCTTTCCACCTTCTTCCTCTCCTTCGCCCTATAATTGTGCTGCAAAGCAAGGAAGAAAGATCAGCCTAATCATCTTAAATTGGCAAGCATAGTCCTTGGTGTTGAGGACAACCTTACCATTGACAGACATATTCATCCTTAGCATCAAGGATGAAAACATCTATTAATGGTAAGACCAGTGGGAAATGATTAGACTAAAAAGAGACTTATCCCAAATTATATGATTATTTGTGCGGCCTTCAGAAGAGAGCCAACAACTTCAGCACTACTCTCTATCTTGCAATAATGACCCTCTTGTCCTCTTCAGAAAGTTTTGACGTACTCATAATTTCTAAACTTTATGCACTGGTGCAACATATGGTCTTTGTGGTAGCTTTGTCTTGATCCAAGTGGTGGTGAGGGCTCTACAAAATACACTAAGTCATAAGAATGATTTAGTTCACAAGTATATACAAGTCTTACATATTGGTGGTTCTAAGTGTTTGGATTAACGCAACCTTCTCAGAGTTATCTTGGATTTTAAGAAGTGTCACATTCACACAAATGTGGTGGTCCTTATTGCTTCTAAATGGCTTTTCTCCTTTATTATGGAGAACCATTAAAGTTGATGGTTTTCATCACACACATCAAAAGTTTTCTGTTCTAAAAAGCAGAGCTCCGGGTTTGAACGGTATTCGTTTAAGATGATACTACATTTTTCCTTCTAAAAACCATTCCCTAATATCTCAGCTTTGTCATCCTCTATTAATTCTACCCCAACAGACACAATGAATATTTGTGAGGTTCTTATATAATTATGTTCATGAAAGAAATCATTTTCAACATTCTTCGACAGAACACATACATGTTCATTATTTTCAAGAGTATGAGCAACACATGGGAATATTAAAACAACCCTCCTTTTGTATCTCGTCAATCAACTCAAATGCATGTATTCTTGCAAAAGTGTCAAAGCTTGTGGCTTCACTTCCACCTCAACAAGGACATAGGCCGATGATGCCTTTAAGAAGAGGTAGTCTTGGTCTTTTACTTGATTCTTTGTTTCTTAATATATTTCTTTCTTTACTACTGCAATGGGATCCACAGTTTTACTACTTGCTATATACCTTGCCATTCTTACTTATTCCAATCTTCATGCACGTTGTAACTAAAGTGGGCATGATACATGAAAATGGGAATATAAAATAAATTACTAATTAATACTTAAGTTTTAATTATTAATTAATTATTTAATTAATATATAATTAAGCCTTAAATATTAATTAATTAATAAATTAATCCTTCAATAACCTTACTTAGTAAGGAATATTCCTAAAATATCTTAGAATATTTATATTATTCTTCGTTCTAAAAATAGTTTACAATAATTAAAAAATATTATCAAACATAATTACAAATGAAATCATTTCCTTATCAACATGTTAATTTATTTATAAATACTTTCTTCCTAACCATACAAAGAAATCTCCTCATTTTGTTTAAATCATCACTCTCCGGATTAATCGAATCATTTTGGTCAATATCTTGATGTTGTTGCCACCACCTTACACTCTCACGAATGCAATTGGAAGTTGCCATCCTTGTTAATACATAAGATGTAATAAGACCATGTCTGCATAAAGGCTCGTTTAAAGAATGATGTTCCTTAAGAATAATATTATAAAGCGCCCGGTTGTTATCCTTCATTTTATAAAACTCAAAATCACGAGAAAAAAAAGCTTTAGGAAATGTTTGATACGGTGGATATTGCTCACAAAAGTTTTCGAGATTCTTCTTTCTGAGACACATATCCAAGTAATTCACTAGCTCACCCATAATATCAGTATCAGAATATGGATTGAAAGTGATTGGATGAATACAAGCAATGTTTTGGTTGAGCATAGCCTTCTGAAGAGAGTCGTCTACCACTAAGATATGTGCATTTTTCATTATCCTTAAGTGACTGATCTCCCATGAAGCCCAATTAATCTTTCATTCTTGAAGAAGTATGGCTTGCTTTCCTTTCCTATATTGTGAAATTCGAGAGGTTTATAACACATTCGCTGGTCAAAAATCCAATCTTTACGAATCACCTATTCTGCAACACTACAATGTTTCTTAAGTAAATTCAGCAGCGATGTCAAGTTGTGAATCTGCATGCATAACCAAATCCCCACAAGTGCACTCATCTCCTTAAGCTTTTGAAAGAGACGGTTCAACCCTGGACAAAAATTAATATCATATCGAAATTTACCATGACAAGGATTGAAATCTTTCCTTTTTCCTATCCTCGGGCCTTTGTCGATGAAGCAGAACACCATTGACATCCAACAACACAATATGGCCATGGGTAACATGGGGTAGCATTGCCTCTTGAATGCTTTGCAACTCACTTGTTTCTCCCTTTCACATTTATCTGTTGACACTATATCATTGCCTATCTCTTTATCATTTAATTGTACATCATCTACAAGATTCAGATATTATATGCACTTAACAAAGTGATTTTGGAACGGAAGCCAATAGAAATGGTGATGAAAAAAATGAAGTCCCCATGGTAACGATGTTTTGAGCTGCATTATTATCCATTTCCTGCATGAATCCATGTTCTCAACTGTTTCATTACATCTGCAAAATGATAGTTAGCTGACCTTATAATTATCAAGGTATATATTATTTACCTTGTTAATGTATGACCCATGTTTGAACTAAAAGCTTCATTAATCCTTAAAAATTTATTTTCTGTACAAATATAAACGAAATATACAAAATGCCTTATGTTACACTCATTTACAACTATTCATCACTCTAAGAACTCATTATAATTCTTCTTCGCTATTACTTTCTGAGTGAGGCGAAGAAGGTCTAGGCCGCTTGTGAGATGATTCAAGATCTTCTGTATCTTCTGTTGATGTTTCCATAGGTAATGGAGCATGTGAATGTTTGTACTCCTTAAGATAACTTCCGGTCTAATATCTGATTGAAGTTCGTCCTCAGACTCCGACATTGAACCAGATTCGTTTTTAGAACTATCGCACTTATCGGGAGGGAACTTTCTCAAATACTCCTGTATAGGTTTGTTGGAGTAATCAGTTGAGAACTCTCTATCCACTTGTTCAGGTCCTCAACCATGGTCTTATCCTTTTCAACGGCAAACACACATGTATCCCGAAGGTAACACTCCTTCAAGACAGACCCCCTAGTGCAGTAGTCAAAACAAACATATCACTGTGAGGATCCCTGATCAAGTTGACGATGCTCCGTGCTGCTTGACTTGTAATGTTTGGATAACGTACATTGCCGAATACGTCCCTCTCAGCTATCGATGTATCGGATGGAGGATTAGGGCCGTTGGAGTGCAAACAGATGCCTGGCCAGTCATTTGGAAGTTTGAAATTGTTTGGTGCATTTCTAACAACCAAGTGAACAACCATATCACTGCACTTCGGATTAGCATCATTCATATAAAATCCTATTCAATGATGTTTATTCCTCTTGGCAAAGGCAGAGGCAAAAGTATCAGTGACATGAGCAAGAATAAAAAAATAAATACCTAAAAATGTAGATATCAGTCAAGAGTGCAAGCATGAATTCAATAATAAATACCTTCTTTGTACATGCTTGCACGGCTAAGTTTCTCCACCAAATCCTCTAGTGTCTTGTCTGTTGAAGGATTTTTTGATACCCGCCGATCCATCAAGAACAATTGAAACGGTTTCTCTTACAAGTAGTGATGTTACCCCATAAAGTCTCCCAATCCACAACAAACATCTATAGGCCTTGTTGTGATTCATAGCATCCTCATTTATAAGGTTCAACTCAGTTCTCCGCTGCTGAAGGACTACCATAAGAGAAGGCGTCATTGCAATGTTCTCCTTTTTGGCGTTGGCGTGCAATAGATTCTTGCCTAGATCTTCCGATTGATTCACCCATTCGACAAGCATATCATCGTTTGTCACATGCAAATTTTGCTGACCTCTTTGTATGTTGAAGCCGAGGTTCAACCCAATTTGTGGCAGTGTATTCCCAACCACTCCTTGAAGTGCCTGACTGTCTTTAACTCCATTGCCTTGAGATGAAAAGGAGAGGTGGGGCTGCTGTTGTTAATCTGTAGTTTGCCATCAATCACCTTATCAGCCAAGACTTCCATCTCTTCCATCTTTGTTCCATTTAAAGGTTTCAACCATGTGAGCTTGAAATCGTTGTCTACATCCTTTGTAGATTGAACAGACTTAGCCTTCGGCATCTTACTGGGTTTTTTGCAGACTTTTCTAAGGGCTCCCCTTCACTTGTCTGCTTCTTCTTCAGTATTCCTTTTGCAAAGGATTCCATAATCCCCAACCATTTGGCAAAGATCCTATCTGTCAAGCCACGATCCAGGAACCAGGAAGCGAGTAGGATTCCGAGAACAGAAGGCTTGACTCAGGAACAGGACCGAGAGCAGGACAGGAACTAGGAACAAGAACAGGACGGATCCAGGAGCAGGACAGGATCAAGATAGGATCTGGAAGCAAGACAAGAGCAGGAGGCAAAGAGTAAGACAAAACAAGACAAGAACAAGAAACAAGAATAATCGTAGAATGACTGGTGTTGATAGTAACTAATTGTACAACAATTAGGTCGGAGCTTTTATGCTCACAACTCCAAGCTAATCTAGTCATGAGTCTAATCTAGTCATGAGCTAAGAATAGTGTCCCTTATCCTCTAGGCATATCCTGTAGCATATCCTATAGGCATATCCTATAGGAATATCCTATAGGTATATCCTGTAGGAATATCCTGCAGGCATATCCTGTAACCCGTATCCTATATCCGAAATCCTGCATCCTGTATCCTATATCCGGAATCCTGTATCCTGCATCCTGTATCCTGTATCGGGTGTCACGACCCGATACAGAATACAGGATTCCGGATACAGGACATGGGTTGTAGGACTTTCCTACAGGATTCCAGATACAGGATATGGGTTGCAGGATTTTCCTACAGGATACTCCTACCAGGATTCCGGACACAGGATTCGGTTGCAGGATATTCCTACAGGATATGCCACAGGATATGCCTAGAGGATAAGGGACGTGGACTCATCTTAGCCTCTGCATGCATACAATCACTTTTGCATGCATGCAACCACTTTTGCATGCATGCCTAGATTAGCTCTTGGAGTTGTGAGCATAAAAGCTCCGACCTAATTGTTGTACAATCAGTTACTATCAACACCAGTCTTACTACGATCAATCTTGTCTTGTCTTGTTTCCTGTCCTGTTCCTGTCTCGCTCCTATTTCCTGTCATGTTCCTGGATCCTGTCCTGCTCCGGGATCCTGTCCTGTTCCTGTTTTGCTCCCGGATCCTATCCTGTGCTTTCTTGTCTTGCTCCCGGATCCTATCCTAATCCTGTCCTACTCCTAGATCCGTCCTGTTCCTATTCCTGGTTCCTGTCCTGCTCTCGGTCCTGTTCCTGAGTCAAGCCTTCATGTCCTTGGAATCCTGCTCTCTTCCTGTTTCCTGGATCGTGGCTTGACAGATTGATAGTAACTGCTTCATAGTTCTCCGTTTTCTAGCTACCTTTTTTGATTCCTTTCCTTCATTTTCCTCCTTTTTTTCTTTCCTAGATCATGGCTGATTTTGAGCATTTTCAACACGAGCACCAAATGCTACTTCATGAGCTGGCCACTTTGCGCCAAGTGGTCACCGACCTGCAAGGTTCCACCACTGCGGCACATGCAGCTGCTGATGCATCCTCCAAGGCTGCTGCGCAGGCTCTCTCCCAGGCATCGGTGGTTTCCTCTTCATCAAACTTTTCTTCGGAGCCGAAGGTTAGCATGCCAGAGAAGTTCAGTGGTAATCGTGCTGATTTCCAAGGTTTCCTGAATCAGATCCGACTCTTGATCCGTATGCAACCACGGCGCTACTCGACTGATGCTCAAAAGGTGGGTCTTTTGGCATCCTTACTAAGTGGATCTCCACGGGCTTGGGTTGCCCCCTTGCTGGAGCGTGACGATCCACTGATGGAAGACTTTGAAGGTTTCGTGGCTGCCTTTGAAGCCTGTTTTGGAGATCCTGATAAGTACCGTTCTGCATGCACGAAGTTACGGAAGCTCACTCAAGGATCCCGACCAGCTTCTGTCTATGCATCCGAATTTCAGCAACTTTGCACGAACATTCCATGGGACGAGACTGCATTGATCGAACACTTCCGTTTTGGGTTGAGGGACGACGTGAAGGACCTTCTCCTTACGTTACCGGATGCCCAAACATTAGCGGAGATCATGCAACAAGCTGTTCGTTGCGACAACCGTTTGTTCAAGCGTCGTCAGGAAAGATCCCGTCAACAGTTCCTGCAAACCAATCCTACAGCTGTGGTACATGTTCCTGCACCACCTTCTGGAATAGTTCCTATGGAGGTTGAGAAATCCAAGCGTGGCTCTCTTTCCGCTGCCGAGAAGCAACGTCGTCGCAGTGAGAACCTGTGCTTGTATTGTGGTGGAGCAGGACACAAGGTGGCAGATTGTCCTATTAAAGCCAAGAACTTCAAGACGCGTGAAGTCGAAGCCGAAGTTCAGTCGGAAAACTCCAAATGTCCACTTCGTCTAGGAGCCGCGAAGTTGGACGTAGGTGCAGGCTCCATTGGTGCTGCTCATACCATCCCGTCACTTAAGTTTCCTGTACACATTCATCTTAATAATCGAGAGCTCATGGAGTTTGCCTTGTTAGACACTGGTGCAAATGCATGCTTCATGGATGACACGTTTGCAACTCAACATGGCATTTCGGTGGTGAAGTTGAAGCGTGCAGTTCCTGTAGAGGTGGCCGATGGGCGTCTAATTACTTCCGGTGCAGTTACCCATGCTACCGAACCTCTCTCCTGCAGGTATGGCACATTCAACTGTTCAATTTCCTTCAACTTGATCAAGACTCGGTCGACTCCCATCATTTTGGGCATGCCATGGTTCGTTGTTGCAAATCCGCAGATCGACTGGAGGTCTAGGACACTCACGTTTTCCTCTCCAACTTCTAGGATCAATCCTGTACCTTCCTGCGTGCAGGATACATCCTTAGTATCTGAGGCAGTACAAGCTACAGGATTGACCGTACCTGTTCCTGTACCAGTGTTGAAGACTCCTCGACAGGATTCACCTCATGGCAGTTCCTCAGCACATCCGCAGGCTCTCCCCATTCCTGTAAGTTTGCGGTGTCCTGTACAGGGTTCTTCCAATCCTGTATCAGTGTCGAAGGTTCCTCCTCAACAGGATCCACCTCCTGTTGATTCGTCAGCACATTTGCAGGCTTCTTTCACTCTTGCGCAACCACGGACTCCTGTACAGGATTCTTCCAATCCTGTACACTCACGGTGTCCTGTACAGGATTCTTCCAATCCTGTACACTCATCAACAACCACACCAGGTTTTTTCCAATCCTGCTTCTTTCTGTTACCCTACCTCTGTTCCATCCCCCAAGATCCTTCCTCTTTTTCAGTCACAGCTCCCTCCTTCTCCTCTCCAAGTTCTTACCACTACCATGCATGAACTCGCCACTGATCCTGCCCCCTTCCACCTTTTTGCTTTTCAAGTAACTCCTACATCCTCTCCTACCTTTCCTGTATCCGACTCCCCTGTTTTTTCTCCTTCTCCTTCTCCTTCTCCTCCTTCTTCCTTACCATCCAAGTACCACGACTTTAAGGACGTTTTTGACAAGCACAAGGCTGCAGTTCTTCCTGTTCACAGGTCCTACGACTGTCCTATTGATCTTGCGGAAGGAAAGACTCCACCATTCGGACCGATCTATGCATTGTCACCCACAGAGTTGGAGGTTCTTCGTCAATACATCGAGGACAACTTAGGATCCGGCTTCATTCGTCACTTAAAGTCCCCTGCAGGAGCTCCTATCTTCTTTGTCAAGAGAAGGATGGGAGTTTACGTTTGGTGGTGGACTACAGGGGTTTGAATCAAGTCACCATTCGGAATCGGTATCCGTTGCCATTGATCCCGGAACTTCTCGATCGGCTGCGAGGGGCAAAGGTGTTCACGAAGATCGACTTACGAGGAGCCTACAACCTTGTACGGATTCGTCCCGGCGATGAGTGGAAGACTGCCTTTCGTACAAGGTATGGACATTTTGAGTACACGGTAATGCCTTTCGGCCTTACCAATGCCCCAGCTGTATTCCAACACATGGTGAACGACATTTTCCGTGACTTCTTGGACCAGTTTGTGGTGATCTACCTCGACGACATCTTGATTTTCTCCAAGGACCAGGCGGCACATGACAAGCATGTACGACTAGTTTTAGAGCGGCTTCGCGAGCATGGCCTGTACGCGAAGTTGGAGAAGTGTTTTTTCGATAGGGATTCGGTGGAGTTCTTGGGCTACATTGTCTCTCCTGCTGGCGTTTCCATGGACATGCACAAGGTGAAGACCATCGTGGAGTGGGAGAGGCCCAAGTCGGTACGAGATGTACAATGTTTCCTTGGCTTTGCAAACTTCTACAGGCGGTTCATACAGGACTTCTCCAAGCGTGTACTTCCACTCACAGAACTCACCAAGCGCACAGGACTTTTCTCTTGGTCCGACAAGGCGGAACACGCGTTCACAACACTCAAGGACGTTTTCACGACAGCTCCGATTTTAGTACATCCTGACCCTTCTCATCCTTTCTTCATTGAAGCAGATGCCTCGGATTTTGCAGTAGGATCCGTCCTATCGCAAGTTGGAAAGGACAAGTTGCTTCATCCTGTTGTCAAGCCACGATCCAGGAACCAGGAAGCAAGTAGGATTCCGAGAACAGGAAGGCTTGACTCAGGAACAGGACCGAGAGCAGGACAGGAACTAGGAACAGGAACAGGACGGATCCAAGAACAAGACAGGATCCGGGAGCAAGACAGGAGCAGGAGGCAAAGAGTAAGACAAGAACAAGACAAGAACAAGGAACAAGAATAATCGTAGAATGACTGGTGTTGATTGTAACTGATTGTACAACAATTAGGTCGGAGCTTTTATGCTCACAACTCCAAGCTAATCTGGTCATGAGCCTAATCTAGTCACTAGCCAAAATTGGTCATCCTTATCCTATAGGAATATCCTGTAGGAATATCCTGCGGGAATATCCTGCGGAATATCCTGTGGAATATCCTGGATATCCTGTGGAATATCCTGCGGGCAATCCTGTGCATATCCTGTATATCCTGGAATCCTGTATGTCGTATCCTGTATCCTGTATCGGGTCGTGACAGCACCTCCTCCCTAAGGACGAGTTCCACGAGTCTTGGGACCTGGTTTAGCAGGATAACGCCGATGGAAAGCAGCAACTTTGGAAGAAGCATGGAGTAAGTTGGATGCAGGTTCCCAAGTGCGATCGGTAGGCAAATAACCTTTCCAATCCACCAAGTATTGAAGTTGACGACGATGAAGACGAGAATCAAGGATGGCTGCCAACTTCGTACTC
The DNA here is from genome assembly GCA_003024785.1 of Selaginella tamariscina. Lineage (NCBI taxonomy): Eukaryota > Viridiplantae > Streptophyta > Lycopodiopsida > Selaginellales > Selaginellaceae > Selaginella > Selaginella tamariscina. The sequence goes on along the minus strand of PUQB01000642.1, from coordinate 42,035 downwards.
AGGTTCACCAGCAATGACCACAGGAGGGGGAGGAGAAGAAGCACGACCAGGAAGAGAAGAAGGATGATACGGCTCCAACAAGGAGGTGTGAAACACAGGATGAAGTTTCACCGTAGGTGGTAACTCGAGTCGGAAAGCTACAGGATTTACCTCCGCCACGATCATGTAAGGGCCCAATCGTTGAAAATCCAACTTAGAAGAAGGCCTGTTGGTGCGAATGTGTCGACGAAGAAGCCACACGAGATCACCAATCTTGTATGCAGGTGCTGGTTGACGGTGAGCATCAGCATGATGCTTGTACCGTTCCTGTGCCTGCTGAAGGTGAACCTGGAGATCATCCTGTACCTGCCGAAGATGCTGAAGACGATCCTGTACTGCAGGAGCGGAAGAAGGAGAAGCAGGAAGAGCAAAGTCAAAACGTGGATGGTGACCTGTAAGAGCAAAGAAAGGTGTCTGGCCTGTAGATGCGTGAATGGAGTTGTTGTAGGCAAACTCCGCCATAGGAAGAAGGTCCAACCAATTATCCTGTTGGTAACTGATGAAGCAACGAAGATATTGCTCCAAGGTCTGGATTGTGCGTTCTGACTGTCCATCAGTTTGCGGGTGATATCCTGAAGAAAGATCCGCTTTAACCTGTAGACTCCGAAGAAGCTCTCGCCAAAACTTGGACATGAATTGTGGACCTCGATCGGAAACAATGCTCTCAGGAAGACCATGATGTCGGAACACCTCACGGATCACCAATTCGGCAGTTGTCTGACCTGTAGCTGTCTTGTTGCAGGGTAGGAAATGAGCCTGCTTGGTGAAACGGTCAACCACCACAAGAACTGCATCGAATCCACGAGAAGGAGGAAGATCTGTGAGGAAATCCATAGAAATGGATCTCCAAGGAGTAGAAGGAACAGGAAGAGGACGAAGAAGACCAGAAGGTGCATGACGAGGCATCTTCGACCTGTTGCAGGTGTCACAACTCCGTACAAACCTTTCCACAAAACCCGCAACCCAGGCCACCAATAGTTGCGAGTCACCAACTCAACTGTCTTGGCCACACCAAAATGTCCTGTAGCCGGAGTATCATGACAATCCTGTACCACACGAGTCCTGCAAACACCAACAGGAACGTACAGGAGACCTTCCCGATACAGGAGTCCATCCTGTATGGTGAACAGGTTGTAGTCTGGACGGGAACTGGAGGAAGAGGAACTTGCAACGTCAGGATGAATGTGTGAGAACACATTCTTTGCCAAGTCGTCTGTAGCCAACTGCGAACGGACGTCTTGTAGGAGAGTTGAATTTGCTGGAGCCTGATGACCTGCAGTGCCGCAAGCCGGAATCGATCAGGACCCAACAACACTTGCCTTTGACAGTCAAATGCAGGATCGCCCGGGCTTGGTGCAAGGTAGGAGCGCCTAGACAATGCGTCCGCCTTGCCATTCCGAAAACCGGGCCTGTAGACGATGACGAAGTCAAAACGTGATAGGAACTCCGCCCACCTAGCCTGTCGCCGACTGAGAACTCGAGCCGTTCGAAAGTACTCCAGGTTCTTGTGATCCGTAAGAACTTGTACAGGATGTGCAGCACCTTCCAGGAAATGCCGCCACTCCTCAAACGAATCCACAATGGCCTTGAGTTCCTTGTCATGAATCTCGTAATTGATCTCCGCCGACAGGAATTTACGAGAGTGAAAAGCTACAGGATGAAGCAACTTGTCCTCTCCAACTTGCGATAGGACGGATCCTACTGCAAAATCCGAGGCATCTGCTTCAACGAAGAAAGGACGAGAAGGATCAGGATGTGCTAAAATCGGAGCTGTCGTGAAGGTGTCCTTGAGTGTTGTGAATGCATGTTCCGCCTTGTCGGACCAAGAGAAAACCTCTGTGCGCTTGGTGAGTTCCGTGAGTGGAAGTACACGCTTGGAGAAGTCCTGTATGAATCGCCTGTAGAAGTTTGCAAAGCCAAGGAAACATTGTACATCTCGTACAGACTTGGGCCTCTCCCACTCCACGATGGTCTTCACCTTGTGCATGTCCATGGAAACGCCAGCAGGAGAGACGATGTAGCCCAAGAACTCCACAGAATCCCTATCGAAAAAACACTTCTCCAACTTCGCATACAAGCCATGCTCACGAAGCCGCTGTAGAACCAACCGTACATGCTTGTCATGTGCCGCCTGGTCCTTGGAGAAAATCAAAATGTCGTCAAGGTAGATCACCACAAACTGGTCCAAGAAGTCACGAAAGATGTCGTTCACCATATGTTGGAACACGGCTGGGGCATTGGTAAGGCCGAAAGGCATCACCGTGTACTCGAAGTGTCCATACCTTGTACGAAAGGCAGTCTTCCACTCATCGCCGGGACGAATCCGTACAAGGTTGTAGGCCCCTCGTAAGTCGATCTTCGTGAACACCTTTGCTCCTCGCAGCCGATCGAGAAGTTCCGGGATCAATGGCAACGGGTACCGATTCCGAATGGTAGCTTGATTCAAACCCCTGTAGTCCACAACCAAACGTAAGCTCCCATCCTTCTTCTTGACAAAGAAGATTGGCGCTCCTGCAGGGGACTTTGAGTGACGAATGAAGCCGGATGCCAAGTTGTCCTCGATGTATTGGCGAAGAACCTCCAACTCTGTGGGTGACAATGCGTAAATCGGTCCGAACGGTGGGGTCTTTCCTTCTGCAAGATCAATAGGACAGTCGTAGGACCTGTGAACAGGAAGAACTGTAGCCTTGTGCTTGTCAAAAACGTCCTTAAAGTCGTGGTACTTGGATGGTAGAAGAAGGAGGAGAAGGAGAAGGAGTAGGTGAAGGAGATTGAAAAACAGGAGAGTCAGACACAGGAAAGGTAGAAGAGGACGTAGGAGTTACTTGAAAGGCAAAAAGGTGGAAAGGAGCAGGATCAGTGGTAAGTTCATGCATGGTAGTGGTAAGAACTCGGAGAGGAGCAGGAGGAGCTGTGATTGAAAAAGAGGAAGGATCTTGGGGGTGGAAGAAACAGAGTAACAAAAGAAGCAGGATTGGGAAGAAACTGTGTGGATGTTGACAAGTGTACAGGATTGGAAGAATCCTGTACAGAAGTCCGTGGATGCACAGGAGTGAGGAAGCCTGTGAATGTGCTGACGAATCAACAGGAGGTGGATCCTGTTGAGGAGGAACCTTCGACACTGATACAGGATTGGAAGAACCCTGTACAGGACACCGCAAACTTACAGGAGTGGAGAAAGCCTGCGGATGTGCTGAGGAACTGACATGAGGTGAATCCTGTCGAGCAGGAGTCTTCAACACTGGTACAGGAACAGGCACGGTCAATCCTGTAGCTTGTACTGCCTCAGACACCAAGGATGTATCCTGCACGCAGGAAGGTACAGGGTTGATCCTGGCTGTTGGAGAGGAAAACGTGAGCGTCCTAGACCTCCAGTCGATCTGCGGATTTGCAACAACGAACCATGGCATGCCAAAAATGATGGGAGTCGACCGAGTCTTGATCAGGTTGAAGGAAATCGAACAGTTGAATGCACCATGATTGCAAGAGAGAGGTGTGGTAGCGTGGGTAACTGCGCCAGAAGCAATCAAACGACCATCGGCCACCTCTACAGGAATTGCATGCTTCAACTTCACCACCGGAATGCCATGCTGAGCTGCAAAAGTGTCATCCATGAAACATGCATTTGCACCAGTGTCTAACAGGGCAAACTCCTTGAGCTCTCGATTATTGAGGCGAATGTGTACAGGAAACTTGAGTGATGGAATGGTATGAGTAGCACCAATGGAGCCTGCACCTACGTCCAACTTCGCGGCTCCTAGACGAAGTGGACATTGAAGTTTTCCGGCTGAACTTCAGCTTCGGCTTCACGCGCCTTGAACTTCCTGGCTTTATTAGGACATTCCGCCACCTTGTGTCCTGCTGCACCACAATACAAGCATAGGTTCTCACCCCGTCGACGTTGTTTCTCAGCAGTTGAAAGTGGGCCACGCTTGGAATTGTTAACCTCCATAGGAACTGCTCCAGAAGGTGTCGCAGGAACATGTGCTACGGCTACAGGGTTGGCTGGCAGGAACTGCTGACGGAATTTTTCCTGACGGCGCTCGAACAAACGGTTGTCGCAGCGAACGGCCTGTTGCATGATCTCCGCTAACGTTTGGGCATCCGGTAACGTAAGGAGAAGGTCCTTCACGTCGTCCTTCAGCCCAAAACGGAAATGTTCGATCAATGCAGTCTCGTCCCATGGAATGTTCGTGCACAATTGCTGGAATTCGGATGCATAAACGGAAGCTGGTCTGGATCCTTGTGTGAGCCTCCGTAACTTTGTGCATGCAGAACGGTACTTATCAGGATCTCCAAAGCAGGCTTCAAAGGCAGCCACGAAACCTTCAAAGTCTTCCATCAATGGGTCGTCACGCTCCAGCAAGGGAGCAACCCAAGCTCGTGGAGATCCACTTAGTAAGGATGCCAAAAGGCCAACCTTTTGTGCATCCGTCGAGTAGCGGCGTGGTTGCATGCGGATCAAGAGCCGGATCTGATTCAGGAAACCTTGGAAATCGGCACGGTTGCCACTGAACTTCTCTGGCATGCTGATCTTCGGCTCCGGAGAAAAGTTCGATGAAGAAGGAACCACCGATGCCTGAGAGAGAGCCTGCGCAGCAGCCTTGGAGGATGCATCAGCAGCTGCATGTGCCGCATGGGTGGAGCCTTGTAGATCGGTGACCACTTGGCGCAAAGTGGCCAGCTCATGAAGCAACATTTGGTGCTCGCGTTGAAAGTGCTCAAAATCAGCCATGATCGTATGAAAGAAAGAAAGGAGAAAAACGAAGGAAAAGAATCAAGGAAAAAAAAAAAGGTAGCTGGGAAACGAAGAGCTATGAAAGCAGTTACAATCAAACTGTCAAGCCACGATCCAGGAACCAGGAAGCAAGTAGGATTCCGAGAACAGGAAGGCTTGACTCAGGAACAGGACCGAGAGCAGGACAGGAACTAGGAACAGGAACAGGACGGATCCAAGAACAAGACAGGATCCGGGAGCAAGACAGGAGCAGGAGGCAAAGAGTAAGACAAGAACAAGACAAGAACAAGAACAAGAATAATCGTAGAATGACTGTGTTTGATTGTAACTGATTGTACAACAATTAGGTCGGAGCTTTTATGCTCACAACTCCAAGCTAATCTGGTCATGAGCCTAATCTAGTCACTAGCCAAAATTGGTCATCCTTATCCTATAGGAATATCCTGTAGGAATATCCTGCGGGAATATCCTGCGGGAATATCCTGTGAGAATATCCTGCGGGAATATCCTGTGGCATATCCTGTGGGAATATCCTGCGGGCCGAAATCCTTTATGTCGTATCCTGTATCCTGTATCGGGTCGTGACACCTGTAGCCTTTCACTCTCGTAAGTTCCTGTCGGCGGAGATCAACTACGAGATTCATGACAAGGAACTCAAGGCCATTGTGGATTCGTTTGAGGAATGGCGGCATTTCCTGGAAGGTGCTGCACATCCTGTACAAGTTCTTACGGATCACAAGAACCTGGAGTACTTTCAAACGGCTCGGGTCCTCAGTCGGCGACAGGCTAGGTGGGCAGAGTTCCTATCACGTTTTGACTTCGTCATCGTCTACAGGCCCGGCTTTCGGAATGGCAAGGCGGACGCATTGTCTAGGCGCTCTTACCTTGCACCAAGCCGGGCGATCCTGCATTTGACGGTCAAAGGCAAGTGTTGTTGGGTCCTGATCATTTCCGGCTTGCGGCACTGCAGGTTCATCAGGCTCCAGTAAATTCAACACTCCTACAGGACGTTCGTTCGCAGTTGCCTACAGACGACTTGGGAAAGAATGTGTTCTCACACATTCATCCTGACGTTGCAAGTTCCTCTTCCTCCAGTTCCCGTCCAGACTACAACCTATTCACCATACAGGATGGACTCCTGTACGGGAAGGTCTCCTGTATGTTCCTGTTGGTATTTCTAGGACTCGTGTGGTACAGGATTGTCATGATACCCGGCTACAGGACATTTTTGTGGCCAAGACAGTGGAATTGGTGACTCGCAACTATTGGTGGCCTGGGTTGCGAGGTTTTGTGGAGAGGTTTGTACGGAGTTGTGACACTTGTAGCAGGTCGAAGATGCCTCATCATGCACCCTCTGGTCTTCTTCGTCCTCTTCCTGTTCCGTCTGCTCCTTGGAGATCCATTTCTATGGATTTCCTCACAGATCTTCCTCCTTCCGTGAATTTGATGCAGTTCTTGTGGTGGTTGACCGTTTCACCAAGCAGGCTCATTTCCTACCCTGCAACAAGACAGCTACAGGTCAGACAACTGCCGAGTTGGTGATCCGCGAGGTGTTCTGACATCATGGTCTTCCTGAGAGCATTGTTTCCGATCGAGGTCCACAATTCATGTCCAAGTTTTGGCGAGAGCTTCTTCGGAGTCTACAGGTCAAAGCGGATCTTTCTTCAGGATATCACCCACAAACCGATGGGCAGTCCGAACGCACAATTCAGACCTTAGAACAGTATCTTCGTTGCTTCATCAGTTACCAGCAGGACGACTGGTTGGACCTCCTTCCAATGGCAGAGTTTGCCTACAACAACTCCATCCACGCATCTACAGGACAAACACCTTTCTTTGCTCTTACAGGCCACCATCCACGTTTTGACTTTGCTCCTACCGCTTCTCCTTCTTCCGCTCCTGCAGTACAGGATCGTCTTCAGCATCTTCGGCAGGTACAGGATGATCTCCAGGTTCATCTTCAACAGGCACAGGAACGATACAAGCATCATGCTGATGCTCACCGACAGCCGGCACCTGCATACAAGATTGGTGATCTCGTGTGGCTTCTTCGTCGACACATTCGCACCAGCAGGCCTTCTTCTAAGTTGGATTTTCAACGATTGGGCCCTTATAGGATCGTGGCGGAGGTAAATCCTGTAGCTTTCCGACTCGAGTTACCATCCACGGTGAAACTTCATCCTGTGTTTCACACCTCTTTGTTGGAGCCGTATCATCCTTCTTCTCTTCCTGGTCGTGTTTCTTCTCCTCCCCCTCCTGTGGTCATTGACACGGAACCTGAGTACGAAGTCGCAGCCATCCTTGACTCTCGTCTTCATCGTCACCAACTCCAATACTTGGTGGATTGGAAAGGGTACCTGCCTGCTGATCGCACTTGGGAACCTGCATCCAACTTACTCCATGCTTCTTCCAAGGTTGCTGCCTTCCATCGGCATTATTCTGCTAAACCAGGTCCAAGACTCGTGGAACTCGTCTTTAGGGAGGAGGTGCTGTCACGACCCGATACAGAATACAGGATTCCGGATACAGGACATGGGTTGCAGGACTTTCCTACAGGATTCCGGATACAGGATATGGGTTGCAGGATTTTCCTACAGGATACTCCTACCAGGATTCCGGACACAGGATTCGGTTGCAGGATATTCCTACAGGATATGCCTAGAGGATAAGGGACGTGGACTCATCTTAGCCTCTACATGCATGCAATCACTTTTGCATGCATGCAACCACTTTTGCATGCATGCCTAGATTAGCTCTTGGAGTTGTGAGCATAAAAGCTCCGACCTAATTGTTGTACAATCAGTTACTATCAACACCAGTCTTACTACGATCAATCTTGTCTTGTCTTGTTTCCTGTCTTGTTCCTGTCTCGCTCCTATTTCCTGTCCTGTTCCTGGATCCTGTCCTGCTCCGGGATCCTGTCATGTTCCTGTTTTGCTCCCGGATCCTATCCTGTGCTTTCCTGTCTTGCTCCCGGATCCTATCCTAATCCTGTCCTACTCCTAGATCTGTCCTGTTCCTATTCCTGGTTCCTGTCCTGCTCTCGGTCCTGTTCTTGAGTCAAGCCTTCATGTCCTTGGAATCCTGCTCTCTTCCTGTTTCCTGGATCGTGGCTTGACATCGGGTTGTGACAGCACCTCCTCCCTAAGGACGAGTTCCACGAGTCTTAGGACCTGGTTTAGCAGGATAATGCCGATGGAAGGCAGCAACTTTGGAAGAAGCATGGAGTAAGTTGGATGCAGGTTCCCAAGTGCGATCGGTAGGCAAATAACCTTTCCAATCCACCAAGTATTGAAGTTGGCGCGATGAAGACGAGAATCAAGGATGGCTGCAACTTCGTACTCAGGTTCACCAGCAATGACCACAGGAGGGGGAGGAGAAGAAGCACGACCAGGAAGAGAAGAAGGATGATACGGCTCCAACAAGGAGGTGTGAAACACAGGATGAAGTTTCACCGTGGATGGTAACTCGAGTCGGAAAGCTACAGGATTTACCTCCGCCACGATCCTGTAAGGGCCCAATCGTTGAAAATCCAACTTAGAAGAAGGCCTGTTGGTGCGAATGTGTCGACGAAGAAGCCACACGAGATCACCAATCTTGTATGCAGGTGCCGGCTGACGGTGAGCATCAGCATGATGCTTGTACCGTTCCTGTGCCTGCTGAAGATGAACCTGGAGATCATCCTGTACCTGCGAAGATGCTGAAGACGATCCTGTACTGCAGGAGCGGAAGAAGGAGAAGCGGAGGAGCAAAGTCAAAACGTGGATGGTGGCCTGTAAGAGCAAAGAAAGGTGTCTGTCCTGTAGATGCGTGAACGGAGTTGTTGTAGGCAAACTCCGCCATTGGAAGAAGGTCCAACCAGTTGTCCTGGTAACTGATGAAGCAACGAAGATACTGTTCTAAAGGTCTGAATTGTGCGTTCGACTGCCCATCGTTTGTGGGTGATATCCTGAAGAAAGATCCGCTTTAACCTGTAGACTCCGAAGAAGCTCTCGCCAAAACTTGGACATGAATTGTGGACCTCGATCGGAAACAATGCTCTCAGGAAGACCATGATGTCGGAACACTCGCGATCACCAACTCGCAGTTGTCTGACCTGTAGCTGTCTTGTTGCAGGGTAGGAAATGAGCCTGCTTGGTGAAACGGTCAACCACCACAAGAACTGCATCAAATCCGAGAGGAAGATCTGTGAGGAAATCCATAGAAATGGATCTCCAAGGAGCAGAAGGAACAGGAAGAGGACGAAGAAGACCAGAGGGTGCATGACGAGGCATCTTCGACCTGTTGCAGGTGTCACAACTCCGTACAAACCTTTCCACAAAACCTCGCAACCCAGGCCACCAATAGTTGCGAGTCACCAACTCAACTGTCTTGGCCACACCAAAATGTCCTGTAGCCGGGGTATCATGACAATCCTGTACCACACGAGTCCTGCAAACACCAACAGGAACGTACAGGAGACCTTCCCGGTACAGGAGTCCATCCTGTATGAACAGGTTGTAGTCTGGACGGGAACTGGAGGAAGAGGAACTTGCAACGTCAGGATGAATGTGTGAGAACACATTCTTTGCCAAGTCGTCTGTAGCCAACTGCGAACGGATGTCCTGTAGGAGTGTTGAATTTGCTGGAGCCTGATGAACCTGTAGTGCCGCAAGCCGGAATCGATCAGGACCCAACAACACTTGCTTTGACAGTCAATGCAGGATCGCCCGGGCGGTGCAAGGTAAGAGCGCCTAGACAATGCGTCCGCCTTGCCATTCCGAAAACCGGGCCTGTAGACGATGACGAAATCAAAACGTGATAGGAACTCCGCCCACCTAGCCTGTCGCCGACTGAGAACTCGAGCCGTTTGAAAATACTCCAGGTTCTTGTGATCCGTAAGAACTTGTACAGGATGCAGCACCTTCCAGGAAATGCCGCCACTCCTCGAACGAATCCACAATGGCCTTGAGTTCCTTGTCATGAATCTCGTAATTGATCTCCGCCGAAGGAACTTACGAGAGTGAAAAGCTACAGGATGAAGCAACTTGTCTCCAACTTGTGATAGGACGGATCCTACTGCAAAATCCGAGGCATCTGCTTCAACGAAGAAAGGACGAGAAGGATCAGGATGTGCTAAAATCGGAGCTGTCGTGAAGGTGTCCTTGAGTGTTGTGAATGCATGTTCCGCCTTGTCGGACCAAGAGAAAACCTCTGTGCGCTTGGTGAGTTCCGTGAGTGGAAGTACACGCTTGGAGAAGTCCTGTATGAACCGCCTGTAGAAGTTTGCAAAGCCAAGGAAACATTGTACATCTCGTACAGACTTGGGCCTCTCCCACTCCACGATGGTCTTCACCTTGTGCATGTCCATGGAAACGCCAGCAGGAGAGACGATGTAGCCCAAGAACTCCACAGAATCCCTATCGAAAAAACACTTCTCCAACTTCGCATACAGGCCATGCTCGCGAAGCCGCTGTAGAACCAATCGTACATGCTTGTCATGTGCCGCCTGGTCCTTGGAGAAAATCAAAATGTCGTCGAGGTAGATCACCACAAACTGGTCCAAGAAGTCACGAAAGATGTCGTTCACCATGTGTTGGAACACGGCTGGGGCATTGGTAAGGCCGAAAGGCATCACCGTGTACTCGAAGTGTCCATACCTTGTACGAAAGGCAGTCTTCCACTCATCGCCTACGAATCCGTACAAGGTTGTAGGCCCCTCGTAAGTCGATCTTCGTGAACACCTTTGCTCCTCGCAGCCGATCGAGAAGTTCCGGGATCAATGGCAACGGGTACCGATTCCGAATGGTACTTGATTCAAACCCCTGTAGTCCACAACCAAACGTAAGCTCCCATCCTTCTTCTTGACAAAGAAGATAGGCGCTCCTGCAGGGGACTTTGAGTGACGAATGAAGCCGGATGCCAAGTTGTCCTCGATGTACTGGCGAAGAACCTCCAACTCTGTGGGTGACAATGCGTAAATCGGTCCGAACGGTGGAGTCTTTCCTTCTGCAAGATCAATAGGACAGTCGTAGGACCTGTGAACAGGAAGAACTGTAGCCTTGTGCTTGTCAAAAACGTCCTTAAAGTCGTGGTACTTGGATGGTAGAAGAAGGAGGAGAAGGAAAGGAGTAGGCGAAGGAGATTGAAAAACAGGAGAGTCAGACACAGGAAAGGTAGAAGAGGACGTAGGAGTTACTTGAAAGGCAAAAAGGTGGAAAGGAGCAGGATCAGTGGTAAGTTCATGCATGGTAGTGGTAAGAACTCGGAGAGGAGAAGGAGGGAGCTGTGACTGAAAAAGAGGAAGGATCTTGGGGGTGGAACAGAAGCAGAGTAACAAAAGAGGCAGGATTGGAGAAACCTGTGTGGATGTTGACGAGTGTACAGGATTGGAAGAATCCTGTACAGAAGTCCGTGGTTGCACAGGAGTGAGGGAAGCCTGTGAGTGTGCTGACGAACCAACAGGAGGTGGATCCTGTTGAGGAGGAACCTTCGACACTGATACAGGATTGGAAGAACCCTGTACAGGAATCCGCAAACTTACAGGAGTGGAGAGAAGCCTGCGGATGTGCTGAGGAACTGACATGAGGTGAATCCTGTCGAGGAGGAGTCTTCAACACTGGTACAGGAACAGGCACGGTCAATCCTGTAGCTTGTACTGCCTCAGACACCAAGGATGTATCCTGCACGCAGGAAGGTACAGGATTGATCCTGGCTGCTGGAGAGGAAAACGTGAGCGTCCTAGACCTCCAGTCGATCTGCGGATTTGCAACAACGAACCATGGCATGCCAAAAATGATGGGAGTCGACCGAGTCTTGATCAAGTTGAAGGAAATTGAACAGTTGAATGCGCCATGACTGCAAGAGAGGTGTGGTAGCGTGGGTAACTGCGCCAGAAGCAATCAAACGACCATCGGCCACCTCTACAGGAACTGCACGCTTCAACTTCACCACCGGAATGCCATGCTGAGCTGCAAAAGTGTCATCCATGAAACATGCATTTGCACCAGTGTCTAACAGGGCAAACTCCTTGAGCTCTCATTATTGAGGCGAATGTGTACAGGAAACTTGAGTGATGGAATGGTATGAGCAGCACCAATGGAGCCTGCACCTACGTCCAACTTCGCGGCTCCTAGACGAAGTGGACATTGAAGTTTTCCGACTTCAGCTTCGGCTTCACGCGTCTTGAACTTCTGGCTTTAAGGACATTCCGCCACCTTGTGTCCTGCTCACCACAATACAAGCATAGGTTCTCACCCACGACGTTGCTTCTCAGCAGTTGAAAGTGGGCCACGCTTGGATTTGTTAACCTCCATAGGAACTGCTCCAGAAGGTGTCAGGAACATGTGCTACGGCTACAGGATTGGTGGCAGGAACTGCTGACGGAATTTTTCCTGACGGCGCTCGAACAAACGGTTGTCGCAGCGAACGGCCTGTTGCATGATCTCCGCTAACGTTTGAGCATCCGGTAACGTAAGGAGAAGGTCCTTCACTCATCCCTCAGCCCAAAACGGAAGTGTTCGATCAATGCAGTCTCGTCCCATGGAATGTTCGTGCACAATTGCTGAAATTCGGATGCATAAACGGAAGCTGGTCTGGATCCTTGTGTGAGCTTCCGTAACTTTGCATGCAGAACGGTACTTATCAGGATCTCCAAAACAGGCTTCAAAGGCAGCCACGAAACCTTCAAAGTCTTCCATCAATGGGTCGTCACGCTCCAGCAAGGGAGCAACCCAAGCCGTGGAGATCCACTTAGTAAGGATGCCAAAAGGCCAACCTTTTGTGCATCCGTCGAGTAGCGGCGTGGTTGCATGCGGATCAAGAGCCGGATCTGATTCAGGAAACCTTGGAAATCGGCACGGTTGCCACTGAACTTTCTGGCATGCTGATCTTCGGCTCCGGAGAAAAGTTCGATGAAGAAGGAACCACCGATGCCTGAGAGAGAGCCTGCGCAGCAGCCTTGGAGGATGCATCAGCAGCTGCATGTGCCGCATGGGTGGAGCCTTGCAGATCGGTGACCACTTGGCGCAAAGTGGCCAGCTCATGAAGCAACATTTGGTGCTCGCGTTGAAAGTGCTCAAAATCAGCCATGATCTTATGAAAGAAAGAAAGGAGAAAACGAAGGAAAAGAATCAAGGAAAAAAAAGTAGCTGGAAACGAGAGCTATGAAAGCAGTTACTATCAAACTGTCAAGCCACGATCCAGGAACCAGGAAGCGAGTAGGATTCCGAGAACAGGAAGGCTTGACTCAGGAACAGGACCGAGAGCAGGACAGGAAGGAACAGAACAGGACGGATCCAGGAGCAGGACAGGATCAGGATAGGATCCGGGAGCAAGACAAGAGCAGGAGGCAAAGAATAAGACAAGAACAAGACAAGAATAAGGAACAAGAATAAACGTAGAATGACTGGTGTTGATAGTAACTGATTGTACAACAATTAGGTCGGAGCTTTTATGCTCACAACTCCAAGCTAATCTAGTCATGAGTCTAATCTAGTCATGAGCTAAGAATAGTGTTTCTTATCCTCTAGGCATATCCTGTAGCATATCCTATAGGCATATCCTATAGGTATATCCTGTAGGAATATCCTGCAGGCATATCCTGTAACCCGTATCCTATATCCGAAATCATGCATCCTGTATCCTGTATCCGGGATCCTGTATCCTGCATCTTGTATCCTGTATCGGGTTGTGACACTATCCTTAAGACAAGAAATCAAAAAGGATGTTTCCTTCCCGCCCACCTGGGCAAAATCAACTGCTACAATTTTTTTCAACTCTCTAGAAAAAAAGGGACAGATTAATATACCGACGAGATAATCCCGCCCAGACAATTTACTTACCCAGTACATCGCACATTGTGTATTCTCTGTAGTAGCTCTTTGTGGTCGCTGAAGAGATTCTCACACGGCTTGCGTGTGTTTGAACTTCTCCCATATTTTGTTGTTGTAGTGGTGGTGTTTGCAGCGTCCCATTCTGCCGATAACTTATGGTACTGCTCGATTGTGAGATTCGCCTTTGCTAAAAATGCCAATCTTTTCGTCAGCTTCTCACGGTATGCTCGGAAAGTTTTGTTGCCATCGTTCCTTTGTTGTGTTCATCGAGAAATCATTGGGCTACTGTTATTGTGTGTTGGCCACTAATGAGTAGTATTTGACTGATTTACAATTCTCCGTCTGAATCTTCCTCATTTGTTCCGGTGTTGAGATCCACACTTTGTCAGCGCCTTTGTTTCTCTCGTAGTATGGACACAAAACAACATTATGTGGAACGGTGTAAGAATTGTCGTCCTTCATCTTCTCCATGAGCTCAGCTACACGTTCCTGGTTGAGTGGCCTGTAATTGAAGTTTGGGTTGACGCTGCAGTACTTAACCCTACACTTGTAAATCCTATCATCCAACATCATTTCCTTGTGGCTTATTGCAGCATGGGATGCCACAAGTACAGTTGATAAAACGACTGATGATTTTCTTCTATGATCCGAATCAACATGTGTGATCCCTGATTGATGCTGTTCTAATGTTCTCGGTACACTTTTCCAGCTCCCGAAGTTTTCTAAGCAAATTGAACGTGATCTGTAAAGAATTTGAGACCGAGCCACCCTCTCAATCTTCCTTATGATGTCACTGTGTTCTTCTTCAATGTGGAGAGGGACGATTGCTCCACTTGTGGATGTTCTGTATTGCGAAGCAACCTCTGCTGAGAATACACCTACTCGATGAGTCTGAAGATTTTCAAAGTAGACATCTAATTGGATCCCCTCCATAGATGGGCTTTCGTTGAGTTGAAGAAGAACTCCATAGTCAACATCATTAGTGAACACGTGAACATCATTATCCACAAGTTGACAAAACCACCCAAAATTAATGTTGTAACTGGCAACCTCTGGATCCGAGAACATGACATTGGATGGAACAAGGCATATGTGTCGAGCATCGTTCAATCTGGGTTCACAGCATGCTTTTGGGCGCTTGACTAGCGAATCTACTTTCCATTGTTTTGCTTGTCCATGCGATGTGACAAAGGTTAGTTTAACAGCAACCATGGTTGCTCCAATGCGCTTCCCGTTAGTTTCAAATATGGCCAAGTTAATTCCAGAATCCCCCTACCCATCTTTTCTCCTGCTCTTGTCTTCAATGCCACCTCAATTCCACATATGAATACAAAAATAATTAATTCTTCAAGCACATATCCGAGTATAACAGATTTTATTTAATTCTTACCCTGAATTTGACGACGACTCCATACTAATGACTTAATCTCCTTGTTTAATTAAATCATCCTTCTGCAAAATAATACACTATGAATACAAATCATATAAAAATGTACACACACTTGTATAAACCCGAATATACAAAAATAATACACAAAGAGAAGTGGACGAGATAAACTGTTCAAAGCTCACCTTTGTGATAGTGCAAAAAAAAGATAACATTTCGTTTTAGAACCACCACAAATGTGAGCTCTGGACAGTTTTACATAGTTTACTGGCTTTTACTCGAAATATTATGATAAGATGATAAAAGTAAATAAAATGAAATATGCAACTTATATATACTAATACACATATATATTCACATGGAAGGTGCGGCAGGATTAATCTCACCACCCCTTCAATGCCTCATGAAAGAGTGGGCGGGATTAATCTTGCCACCTTTCTGGAGGCCATGAACGGGTGTGCGGGATTAATCCTGCCACCCTTCTCGGTCTCAGAGAGAACTTGGCAGGATTTATTTGATACACCCCTTCAGGGCTCTAGAAAGGCGGCGAGATTAATCTCGCCCACCATGTAAGGGATGGTGAAATGAATCTCGCCACTCTTCTCAGTCCTCTCCATTGGTATGTTGTAAACCTTCTACGTCTCAGACAGAAACGTTTGGGATTGGTCCGATTCACCAATGCAGGAAAAAGGGAAGGGTGACAGGATTCATCCCTCCAACAGGCATTGAAGGTTCAGCGAGATTAATCCCGCCACCCAGGCCCTTCACTCGGCCCTAGGCGGTGGGATTAATCCTGCCGAATGCCAATGCCCTGTGTGGAATCTAGCGGGATTAATCCCGCTTCCTAGGCCCTTCAGACAGGCCATTGGTGGCGGGATAAATCCCGTCGAATTCCACGCAGGACATGCGTATGCAGTGGGATTAATCCCACCGTCTGGGCCAAGCATGCAAGCCATGGGTAACGGGATTAATCTCGCTGCATGCCTATGCCCTGCGTGGAATCCGGTGGGATTAATCCTGCCGCCTAGGCCCTTCAGACAGGCCATTGGCGGCGGGATAAATCCCGCATGATTCCGCGCAGGACATGCGTAGGCGGCGGGATTAATCCCGCCGCCTAAGCCTAGCCTGCGCGGAATGGGTGTCGGAATTAATCTGCCGCACACCAGTGCCCTGTGCGGAATCCGGCGGGATTAATCCCGCTGCCTAGGCCCTTCAGACATGCCATTTACGGCGGGATAAATCCCACTTAATTCTGCACAGGCATGTGTAGGCGGCGGGATTAATCCCGCCTCCTAGGCCCATCACGCAGGCCATGGCGGTGGGATTAATCCCGCCGCTCTTCGGTTAGCATCATGGGCGGCGGATTAATCCCGCCGCTACACACACACACACACACACACACACACACACACACACACACACATATATATATATATATATATATGTGTGTGTGTGTGTGTGTGTGTGTGTGTGTAGGAGAGTGCGTGTGTGTGCCAGAGATAGACAAATCAGATAAAATTATACTGATACACACACACACACACACACACACATATATGTATATATATGTATGTAATACAGGAGTGTGTGTGCGTGTGCAAGAGATAAAATTAAAATAATTAATAAAATTATACAAATACACAAACACACACACACACACACACACACACATATATATAATATATATATGTATGTATGTATGTATATATGTATAGGAGTGTGCATGTGTGAGAGAGAGAGATTTCACCTATGTGTGAAAAAGACAGGAGATTTCACAGCCGCTGCCGCCGCCTTGCTTCTTGAAACCCTAGGAATATACCTAAACCCTAAAGAAATAGAATATATATTAACCCTAATCGAATATTCTTTCTAAGAATATACTTAAACCCTAAAAAGAATAAAAGATAAATTTGTCCTAAACGAATATTCTTTCATTATATTATCAGCGTGTGCATGTGCGTGGGTGTATCACATACACCCCAAGAATAAAATCATGCAGGGGTTTAACATGTATGTGTTCATAAGAGTGTTAAAATTTCAAGTGCAGCAATACATATATACACACATAGTATTATATACATAAACATACATACATATTAGTACATAATATTAAGAGACAGAGTACATATTATGGATCATGCATGGTGTGTATGAGAGAAGAGAGACAGTACATATTATGGATCGTGCATGGTGTGTATGTTTGAGAGAAGAGAACAGTACATATTAACATGAATCATGCATGGTGTGTATGTATGAGAGAAGAGAGAGAGTGTTAACAAATTAAATTCATACACATTGTATAATTAGTACACATATATACATACACATGTGTAAACATAGACATACATACATATTACATGTGTAAATTCAATGTGTTACATAGGGTTTAGGGTTTAGGGTTGCGGGTTAGGATGGATCATGCATGGTGTATATGTATGAGAGAAGAGAGAGTGTTAAAAAATTAATTTTATACGCATTGCATATATTAGTACACATATATACATACACATATTATACAGAGATATACATACATAGTACATAATATTGTAACATTAGTACATATTATGGATCATGCATGGTGTTATGTATGAGAGAAGAGAGACAGGCTACATATTATGTATCATGATCATGCATGGTGTGCATGTATAAGAGAAGGGATTATGCATGGTGACACTGTATGTATGAGAGAAGAGAGAGAGTGTTAACAAATTAAAATCGTACACATTACATATATTAATACACATATACATACACACATGTATACACATAGACATACATATATATTACATGTGTAAATTCAATGTGTTACATACACACAAACTGAGTACATATAGATCATACATGCGTTGAATATGATGTTTTTTAATAAAGAAGCAACATATAATTTCTCAAGTTTGGTTTAGGGCAATGTGCATGTGTGTGCATATGTGTCTTTGTAAGTGCTTCTAATGCATGTGCACGTGTATATATAAATTTACGATTGTGTTTATATGTGTGCAAAACAAACATCGAATAATTAAGAAAATAATATTAATAAACACACTATGAACATATTTTAAATTAACATAATATATGATTGTATCTAATAATAGCCATATATAGTTTTAATAATATATATTAATTTAATATTGATAATAAGGTTTAACACTGGAATATTCTTGAAATAATAAGAATTTAATTGAGAAAATCCCATTAATATATACAAATGTAGATCAAGTATTGAAATAATTAACTAAATTAATTATGATAATCATGTTTAATATTGGAATATTCTTGGAATAATAAGAAAATAATAAAGAATATCCCATTAATATAAAGAAGATTAATTACTCATATTTTAAATTATACATAATAATACATCATTTTATCTAATATATAATTGATAATAAGGTTTAACATAGAAATATTCTTGAAATAATAAATTAATTGAGAAAATCCCATTAATATATACAAATGTAGAATAATTACTGAATAATTAAGAATAAGACTAATTTAATTATGATAATCAGGTTTAATATTGGAATATTCTTTAATATTAAGAAAATAATAAAGAATATCCCATTAATAGTAGGAAATGTAAATTAATTACTCGAGTAATTAAGAAATTAATAATAATAAACAGACTATGAATATATTTTAAATGAATACATAATAATATATCAATTTATTTATTATAAATATATATATAATATATATTTAATAATATATACTTGAATATTAAGAATGTAGAATAATTACAAAAATTTCGTAATATTAAACAGCTTGAATCACTTGAATGACATTAAATGCAATTTTAAAACACTCATTGAATTGGAGAGTATATATGTCAGACTGTCGTTATTTGTTTCAACTCATCTTAAATTTTCTTTTCTGTTTTTTTAAAAATTTCGAATTTCTGACATAAGTATTGTCGTCTGACATGTAAATTTGAAAATGCATTTAATTTCCCACTCAAATTCAGATCTGGTTCTTTTCCGGCAAGGGTTTCTTCATTTCTTTATTTTTCACTCTTCAGATTTTCTTTTTTCTTCATTGGATCAGTACAGGAGCGACATTAAATTAGGTGCACTATTGTTTATAGGAAAGCACGACGCCTTCAATGTTGTTTATAAGTATTATAAACAAATTTAGATATAGTTATAAAATTCACTCTCTTACATTCTCTCTTAAATTTAGAATTTAGGGATTTAGGAATGCATTAGGATTATAATATATTATGTTAAGGATTTATCATGTTTAAATATCCTTTTAACTTAATATTCTCGGTTAGCTGGGGTAGCGGGATTAATCCGGCCATTTCTTTTTCGCCTTTTAGAAGAGGTGGCGGGATTAATCCCGCCACCATCTCTTTGATAGCTATGGCAGAATTAATCCGGACAATACTTCTCCGCCTCTTAAAAGGAGCGGCGGGATTAATCCCGCTTATAACTCTTTCAATTGATAAAGAGTTACTTGAATTTATTAGAAAGAGTTGTTGGCGGGATTAGTCTCGCCAACCGTTTTAGGAGGTAGAGAAGGGGTGGTGGGATTAATCTCGCCATCACTTCCCTGCTTTAAATATTTGTGGGTAGGATTTATCTCGAGATCTCTTTGAAATCATAGTTTCAGAAAGAGTTATGAACGGGATTAATCCCGCTGCCTATTCCCCGTCGTAAGAGTTGTGGGCAGGATTAATCCCACCCCCTCTTCCTCGTCGAAGGGATTTACGGTGAGATTAATCCCGCCGACTCTCATCGACAAGGAAGATCCAGCAGTGGGATTAATCCTGCCAATTCTTCCTCACGGGAGGGAATCGGCGGCGGGATTAATCCCGCTAACTCTCTCCGATGGGGTAGAGTCAACGGCGGGATTAATCCCGCCGACTCTCTCCGAAGGGGTAGAGTCTGCGGTGGATTAATCCCACCCATCGTTCCTCGTTGGTGGGATTAATCCCGCCCATCAGTTGTATTAATAAAGCATGCGATATTATCTTTATACATAATTATGTATTATTACACATGCATATTATTAAGCAACCACAGTTATGATTTCTTAAAAAAATTGCATAAACAGATATCATAAATAATACAATTATTTATGTGCAGGACAATATGTATAATACTGGAAATAAATTATGTCTTCTTCGGAACAACAAGATAGTTGGCACTAGAACTGTGGAAGTTCAAGATGATAATGCATCATGTCACAATATTGCCCAAGGATCTTGTGTGTATGTATGAGTGAGCACCATTTACAAGCATGTTGAGGTTCCAGGAATGGAATTTAAGGAGGGTTCTCATGTATTGTGGAATTTGGATGAAGTCAAGGCTGACACAGAATATGCAGAGTCATAAACAAACAGTAGCACGAGTTTACTAGATGATGACTTGCTTGTTATGATGGATGAGGTGATTCTCTTTCTTCATGAGATTGAGGTTGGGAGAGGCATCATCACAGCTATAAATCCAATGGAAGCAGTGTCAAAAGAGAAACTAGGGTCCGACTTCGTGGGTGTAGTTGTGACAGAGGTTTCACCTAATGGCACATTACATCTTGGATCCCTCGTGAGGTGGCAAACATTTGAATTAAGACGGCAAGATGGTTCAACATATTCTGAGTTGGATTTCAATAATAACAACCCGGAAGAACAACTCATATTTGAAAAGGTTCCTTGCATTGTCCTATTATAAGAAAAAGGCGATTCATGGGTTGCAGATCTTCCCCTGCAAGTTTCAGTAAGAGGGTGAAAATGGATCCTACATCTTCCGAAAGTGTTACGAGCATCTTTACAATTGACTGCTGCAAGAAGAAGTGTTGTCAGATGGCAGACCGAAATGAAATTACCCAATGTAGACATGTCTTTCGTACACTCACCCAAAAGCAAAGGCATGAGTTTGTATATGCTGCACTAACTGGGTGTATTGATGGAATGGCCTCAGACATAGGTTATCAGAGTACATCTATGGTGGTGGCCATCTGCTTCAAAGCTTGGTACAGTATATACGGGATCCCAAAGACCACGTTCTATCGTTGGAGGGATGAGTGGCTAGATGGAGCACGAACCTCAGTACATGGGAACACTTGCTTGGTCAAAACCCGCTCTCACATTATGGTAGCCATAGAGTACTCAAGGCTTTTGTGGAAGCAAATGCAGATAGGATGCCTCACAAATGCTGAACCACAAATGCAGGGGTCAGGGAAAATCTCAATGCCTTCGATCTACACTCAATTGAAGCTATATGAACATGTGAACAAGTGCCTCAGCTTGATGGGGCTGTAAGCAATCTGCATTGGTACCTTCAACAACATATAGAATACTCATTTTAAGGATGTGGAGATTGCAAAACACTCTAGCTTTTCCAAGTGTGACACTTGTACATCATTGAAGGCTGTAGAGGCTTGTGCAAAAACCTTGGTGGAGATCACTGCCATTCAAAAGAAGATGGAGGCCCACATGATTGCACAACAAACTTGCCGGTCTCAGTACTATGCACACTGCATGCTTTCTGTGTCACGCCCATCAGAGTACCTGTGCATGATCCATGATAAGATGGATCATTCAAAGACCAACATTCCAAAGTTCGTTGCAACACCAAAGTGCCTTGGAAATGTCATGAAACTTCCGATTTCATTGATAAGTGTGCTAACACATAGACACTGTTGTGAGTCATATGGACACTGTTCACTTCCACATTAGTCTAGCGACTCCAATTTCACTATTATGTCATTAACCATGTGTTTCAGAAACCTTGAAGCCCACTCACAGACAAGTCCTATCAGTGATCTCAAAGTGAAGAAATAACACCTTCAACCTTTATATAATGCTCTCATGAACACGTCTGCACTTGAGGCTACTTGGGAATATGAGAGGCATTGTCAGCAGCCTGCACAAAAAATAGATGGCCCTGTTGAGAATTCTGGTTCAATGGAGGGATCTAGCTCAAATAGTGTACATGTGTCCTCAACATCAAATAAGCTTCCTGGTCATTTGCTTTTACAGATGGATAATTGTGCATGCAAGAACAAAAATAGGTAAATCAGTTTACTTAAGGGTTTCTCAAGCTCATACTTACTTTTATTTTCTAGATATGTGCTAGCATACTTGTCAATGTTTGTTGCCAAAGGTGTGTTTGAAACAATCATGCTTAGTTTTCTTATGGTTGGTCACAATCATGAAGATATTGATGCGTTCTTCAGCAAGGTCTCCAACTCTACAAAAAGGACAAGTGCACTTACCTTACCGCATATGATGAATCTTTTGAAAACTGCCATCCCAAAAAAGGTTGTGCTTTGCTTGTGACTGAGGTGCCAGACTTCAAAAAATTTCTTAAGGAGTATATAAAAGAGGGGAGTGATTCTTTAGTTGGTCACCTTGTGCTGCTACAATTCTTTTTCTTTATATGAGATGGTATACTTATTATGCAGTACAAATTACGGCCATCAGAGCATGAGTGGTTACCGAAAGAGGGGTTAATGCTCTTCAAAAGTGGAGAGAATGGAAAGCCACTTCTCCCAGAAGGACAACCAGACCCTATTCCATTGACTGCCCAGCTCAAGGAACAAGAAGTTATTATTGATGGCATCAAAAAATATGTGGCATGGGTTCAAAAATTGATGCCAAAGAATTTTGATAAGACAACTGGTTACTCAAAACTATATAAGCATGTGGTTGACTATTGAGAGACTGTTGTTCGAGAGTTGGAAGGGCCTATTGTCACAAGTACAGAATTGCAACACCCTTTTTAGCCTAAAACAAGGTGGCAAGAGGAGATTGAAATGACATCGCTGAGCACAAACGACATAGAAGCCAGTAGTGATGTGGAAGTGCAAACCCCACACTTTGTTGGACAAAGGAACAAAAAACCTAAAGCTTACTTTGATTGCTGCAAGGATCTTCAAAAACTAATGATGGTTCTCATTACTCCAGATGTGTCATATAATTAGCCTATTTGGATGGGTCAAATTATTAACACACCTGAAGTAATCACAAAAAAAATATGGTTAAGGTTGCATGGTTCAAACCACAAAAAAGGCGACACGAGAAGGAAAGCGAAAGATATAATGGATGCCTAGAGAAAACATGGTCTCCCAATCAAAAAGACCCAGCATGTTTTATAAATGTTAAATTCATTCGATATGAATGGATGTCAAGAAGCGTTGATAAAGTCACGATTAACAAAACTGCAAGGGAATGTATATTTTTTAAAGCTTAAAGCAATTACAAAATTATAAAATATTATATATTTAATATTCATAATTATTATAAACTCTTTAATAATAGTACCAAATTATTTACTTAACTATATAAATTTAAAAAACGATATGGAAGATTGACTATATTATTATAAGATTTGTATATTAATATATATTATTAATACTACAAATTTTAATTAATAATGTTATATTTAAATATTAATATTTTAATAACAACATCAATATTTATATAATGTACCTCTTATGCTCTTCCTTAATTGTTATATTAGGCAATATATTATATAATTTAATACTTTCTACTTTTATAATGTTATTAATTTTTATTCAATGAATGCTATAATTTATTAAAGGGTCAAATACAAAATAGAATATTCTATTTTCAAACATATATTCTAAAGAATATTCCTTTAATATTAGAAAATATTAATTAAATAGCTAAAATTGCTAATTATTAGGAAATGGGACTATAGCCATGCCCATTTTAGTTACAACATGCATCTTTTAAAGTTTGATATATATCTTATCACATATTCACCTCATTCCGTTCACCCATTATCACGGGTTGACGGTGGCAACTACTATCACATTTTAGGCTTAAGAAAAATTTTAGCTTAACAATAGTGTTAACTCTAAACCCTTGATGTCCATTTATACTAGACAGTACAGCATGGGTGAATGCATGGTGATGTGGCGACTTTGTTAGAGAGTGTGCAAGAATATTCCATGGTACCCCAAAGGTATATACCTTGACACTATTTATGAATATTCTCTTCATTTTAATTTACGATGAGCAATTTGCAAATAACTTACAAGACGTTTACTCATATATTCAAATTTTGCTTGTAAATGATAATATGTAATATAATCTTGTTATAATTTTACATTAATTAGTCCACCAATATTAATACTAAACATCTGCTATGAGAATGATTATAAACTCTTAATCTAATGTCTAAATAATATGGCCATGAATGTACTATTAACTCAAACAACTACTTCTTTTGGGTTAAAATTGACAAATTCGTATTCTTTCAATTTCATATTAAATTCTCTTCTTTATCATTGTTTGGAATTCCTTACAATACTTATGGGAACATTAGTAGGAGGTATCTATATAAAAGTGAGAGACAATTTACTTATCGTTTTGCAAGTTGATTATTTGATTTCAAGAAGAAAAGTCATTAAGTTGAAGCAAATTCTTATAAGACTCAAAACTAGTTTATAAACATGCCCCTCCACATGTATCATGAAATCCATTCCCAAATCAAGGTCCAATTGAAATGTAACATTATCAAATAAAATATCTCTTATCAAACTTCAAGGATAGTTCTTCTTTCTGATGAGTCTCTGAAGATTTTGAAGAATTATATCGAAACAACTAACAAGTCAGGTTGTTGCCTTTCACTGTTGCCTTTATTTGTATAATCTCATATATGTTCTTCTTCTAATGCAGAAAAACCAATTCTCAACTAATTGCTTGTAATTAAATTGAAGGCCAATGAAAAGCCATTGTTATATAAATTCTTTATGCATTTAAGTAGCCAGGTCGAGAATATCTTGAGCAATACTAAAATTCCTCAAGCATACAATGGGGATATGATTTCTGAACTTCCCCTTGTTCTTGAACAAACCAAGGATTCACTTATAGGAATGTAAAGACCAAAAAGATGGTCATGTTTGGATTAGGAAAAAGTTTAGATACCACAACTACATTTCTTTAGACTTTATTACTACCCTAGTATGGAATAAATCATAGACACTTTACAGTAAAACACATATGTAAACCTTTAATTTTATATAATATGTACTCAAATTTTAATGTTTGAGTACACATGCATATTATATACCCCATTTTTGAAGTGAAAACCCTAGGAGGTTTTTACACTTGCACACCATGCCCACTACTAAATGAATATATTTTGTTAAATATGACTAAAAAATATTAGTGTTCTTTTATGAGACATATTATTTAACTAAACAAATTTTACTTTATATAATTTTAAAATTAGAGGATCTTTCTTGCTCTTTGTTATAACATTAATATCCATTGTATATGTTGATCAATGCATTAATTATCTTGAACCTATAATATTATGTAGACCCATATTGTTAGTGTGGTCTTGCTTGGAGGTTGCAAAGTATTTACAACAACATTACATATAAAGCTTAATATATTTGGGCTTCCTAATTAAATATAATTTATAAATCTAAGTTAAGAAAATATTACTTTTTTTAATTCATAAATATTAATTTTGTTTTATTTTCTTATAAATTTCAAAAAGAAAATTATTATCATCAATATACATTATATATGAATGAAAACATGTACACAAAAATTTTAGTATTTTACATTAGACATATTCTTTATATTAACACTAAAAAGTTTATATTAAGATGCATTATAAAAGACTATAATAATATGATAGTAAATAAGAATTCATCAGCTAAATTAATGAATTGAGTTGCAACATACACGAAAAATATATAAATGTATGTATATATATATATATAGATAAACATAAGTTTACCGAATGGTCAAATTTATTATATGCATACATATTTTTATATTTATGTTTCACTTACATTCACATATGAATTGTATCACTCTCTGATATTGAATAATTTTGAATTAATTATCTATACTAAAATTAAAAAAATGCAAATGAAAACACTTAGACATTAAAATATAATTCTAAAGTATCCCACATCATCACACATGTGTGTGTGTAACATAGATTGTGCAACATATATCATTAAATGTAGATGTCTAGCACACAATATGCTGCCACACGTAGCTACATTAAATACCCACCACGTTGCAGCACATAGGGTTTTTCTCCCTATATAAGGCATGCCGGCAGTTGCTTAAATCCCTTTTCTTCTATAGTTCTGTAAGCACATTTAATTGTGTATTCTTACATATATCTCACTCCGTTTTCCACTTTTGATGTATATCGTTTGGGATCGTGGGATTTGTTCGATTTTATGGGAGTTGTTCTGCCACGTGTTGCATCGATAAACAACCCCCGCTTGTACTGCATCAATTAACATTGATACACATCGCTTTAATGTTCTGCATTGTCTAACTCGGATTGTGAGATTTGTTATGCTCCTTGACAGCAGTTCTTTTCTCCCTCTCTGGGATTCTGTTAGGGTTTCGGCGAAAAGGCTCCGGCTCAGGAGGCTTCATATTATTCTAGTATTCGCGGATATTCTAGGGTTATTCTAGCATATTCTAGCATATTCTCAAGAATATTCTAGAATATATAAGTTTTTTTAATATGCCGACTGGTTTAATATACGCCGACTGGCTTAATATATGCCCACTGGCTTAAAAGATTATCCTAAACCCTAAACCATTTATCCTTGTAGCACCGGTGGGTCATGAACTCTGTTGCAATTCACCAGCAAACGGTGGACCTCCATGTCACTGAGCGATCGCCTTTGTAGAAAATATGTGACTTCCGGGTTCAAGCCAAGCACACGGCTATAGACGAAGTACATGTGTACACATGGGCTCCAACTTTTGCTCTTCTGAAATGTAGAACAACTGCATGAAGGATAAGTATTAATAGTCACCTTTGCAGAGTCATTTCCTGCCGACACAACGAAAGCCTCCTTCCGTCCTCTAGCTGTCACTTCAACATTTCGCACACAACCTAAAAACGTCTTGGCCTTGCGGAAATTCTTCTCTTGTTCCTTAGACATTTTTGTTGGAGTCCGAACCATACGTCCTTCGAAAGGTGGAATTGTTGTAGATCCAGCTCCACGTGGTGGCGATGGTGTTTTGTCCTTCTGACCCTCATCTACTCTTCCTGCCATCCCCTGTAAACCTTCCAGAACAAAGCCTGCATCCTGTAGTTCTCTGACCTCCTCACTTGTCAGCTTCGTTTCCTTGAGCACAGGCCAAACCGTTGGTGGTGTTGGAATACGTGACCGAAGAATTTTGCCGTTTGGCCGCGTGAAACACCCTGAATCTTTTGGGCAGAACCACATCATCTGTTGTACATACTCCTCATTCCCCAAGGCATCAATGTACATTCGTTTTCCATAGAATCCTGGTGCTGGCACTCTGCTTGGATAACCGATTGGTTTTCCACACAGAGCAGTTCCTTCCTGATTCATCCCCAAACACTTAACCTTACTGGATGCTCCGATTCGTCTGATGGCCCACTCTGTTTGAGCAATCTCTCTCTCCGAAACCTCTTCGAACCTTAACCTCTTTCTCCTGTTGTTTTGGACCACCCGCTCTGTGTACTCTACATCATGTCTGTGTGAACGTCGAGCATCAGACTGTTCTGTTCCTGTGACTGTTCTCCTAACAGTTTGCACTCGAACGTTAGTGGTACACGTGAACTCCGGGCTGGTCAAGTGTTCCTCGCCTTCCACCAGATTAATAATTGTTGATGGAGATACACTTTTCCCCTCAGAGAGTTTGCGTTGCACTCGTTTCAACAGAGTTTCCTTCGAAGGCCCTGACCCTGTATACCTCCCTTCTATTGCCGCTTTCACCTTCGCACTCTGCATAACTGCATCGGTGAGGTCTAACATTGTCGCCTCCAGCAGTGGTACTCTTTTGGCCAATCTTGCTCTTCTTGCTCTAGCGTGAATCACTTCAGCATTGTTTGTAGTTGGAACGCTCGCGAGTCCTTCTTCTGTCATGTCTCCCAGTTCCGCCATGGAGATGTGGTCCTCATGCCTGATCCACCAAGACAGCCATGTCTTCAAAGCTCGAATGTTTGACGCTCGTCCTTCCCAGAAAGACTCGAGAATTGCCAGTTGTTCTTTCTTAGATTGTTCATTCAGTGCTGCAGGCCAGGCACGAGCAAGCTTCATGTGTTCTTCGCGATGTTCTTCTGCGATCCATTTCTTTGTCACCTGACGCACAGATTGCATAAAGTGAAACAGACAGCTTCTTTCCCTCCCTTTCATCTTTGCTCCGTTGTTGAATACTTGGCGCAAGGCTATCCATATCGCTCCAGCCTCATCCGACATGAAACCAGCAAAGTTGACATTCTCCAAACCCTGCTTCTTACAAACCTCTAGCATTGTGTTCAAGAACTTCAGCACTGCAACATTATCTTCGCGGCACATATCTGCGTAAGCTATAGTCACCATGGATCTGACACTGCAAGAGAGCGTTAGATAACGAAGATTAGAAAGTGTTATGAAGAGTTTTACAACTTACAATGGGTCATAAAGGTGTATTCCAATTGTCGCCCAGTCTGGTATGCGGTGCGTGTGGTCCAGAACAACCCATTGATCATGAAGGTCTCCTCCACTTTGACACCTTCTGATGTACTCAACTCCTGAACCCGGTCCCTCAACTGTCATTTTGAAGATCAGAGGCTGCTCCTCAGCACCATGCAGTTCCATCCCTGGAACATGTATGACGTGAATGAAAGGTATTGGCAGCTTTGTCTTCAGCTCCAGAAGACCCTCGTAACCCTCTCTAAAGTGTGTCTCCTTCTGTCTTGATTGTGTAATCCAGTCCCGAGTCCTAAAGAAAAGGTCACGTCAGTGTGTAGAGATCTAAAAAAAATACCTTCGATGGTTTGTTAGAGGTTCAAGTTTTGAGAGTAAACCAGTGTACGAGACTTCTCCTTCTTCCTTGAAAAGTTCTTCAAAGATGAGCTCACGCGCGGCTTGAAACTCAATCACTCGTTGATTGGTTCGCGGACTGCTCTTTACCACGTTGCTGACACTAGATCTGGCTCGCTGAACGTTTGAAGCTGACACTGAGGGGCTGACTGGATGCTGATGAACACCTCTGTGAATGAACAACCTTGTAAAAGAAATGTCGTCTGGCAGAATGTAGTACACATAAGCCGGACAAGTGTGCACCAGCAATGGCTCCTCTCCACAATGCTTACATTTTATGCCTATTACTTTGCCTGTCTCAGTTGTCTTTGCCTTCTCCACAGCACCCTTGAAGTGACATTCATTTGCTTTCTTCTCAAAAGCCAAGTAGGGGCAAGTAGGATTGATGCATTGGAGATGTCCGACACATGAACTTCGACTGACTCGCGCCGGAACATGCCAGTGTGTTGTGCTCGGGTGTGTCCAATGGTAGCAGCCATCCTTGCGATTCATCCCCGAGTACTTCTCTGTGCTTTCTGTCTTAGGGGGAAGTTCGAAAATGACATTTCCATTGTATATCTGCGGTAGTTCAGAGACTCGTTTAACTTCAGACGAACCAATGAGATCCTTCCCTATCCTACATTTGTCTGCTCTTAGAAGACACACCAGCATGGATTCCTCACGCTCCTCTGTCCGCAACCTGAACAACGGGCCCTTTGCCGGGCACAATGTGTAAAAGACAAACTGGTTTGATGCATTGCCTTCTGGTAACAACTCCACATCTTCTCCAGAACTCGCAGAAACTGACATCAATTGAACCACATGTATACTGAACCAACAAGGAATGTTGAAAGCAATGTGAAGATCATGTTCAAACACAAAAGCATTTCCATCTTCATCGACTGGGAAATCTTTGTCAATGCCTTCATAGGTAACTCTGGCCATGACAACGCAAGGAGAAAGCTCGGTGGTTTAGGAAAGCAAAGCAAAAGATTAAACACACTTTCTCTTACCAAAAAAAAATTACAATCGTTAACAATAAACGTGAATACACGTTTGTATATAATTAATTCTATGCTGCCCAGTTCACAGTGTTCTTAATGATGTCCTCTCTAGTATCACCGATTTAATTTAATTTCTACCTTTTATGATTTGAAATATCTTCACATTTACCAATTATTCACATATTTTAAAATAAACCCTAAATATTAATGTCACATTTATTCCGTAGGGTTCACTGTTTTCATTGCGGCTAGGGTTTTTTGGTAGATAGGGTTTACTGTTTCCATTGCGGCTAGGGTTCTTTCAATCTCAGATCTGTTTCCACTGCGGTAGATCCAGAGGGTTTCTTTAATCTCAGATCTCAGAGTTACGGTTTCCACTGCGGCGCCATCCATTCGACTCGATTCGTGCAGCGCCCAAGTATAACAATGGAGATTTCTGTGCCGATTTAGATTCTCGGCACCATCCTGCTCAGCTGGCGGCCACAAGGTATGTGTAATTTCTGTATTTTATGATTTGCGCTCAATGTATTTCTTTTTCCAGAGATATAGGGTCTTCTTATTTGTGCCGACTGAGAGCAACGGCACCATCCTGGTTCAGTCGGCAAACACAAGGTATCCGTTTATTTATTTTTTTCCTTGCGGCTCAAGTATACGTGTCACAATGTTTTTTTTTCAGAGTTAATGGGTCTTTCCATTTGTGCCGACTGAGAGTGACGGCACCATCCTGGTTCAGTCGGCAAAAACAAGGTATTTTCGATTTGTTTTTTTTTGCTTTCTGGCTCAAGTATTGTATCACAAGTTTTTTTTTCAGAGTTAATGGGTCTTCCATTTGTGCCGACTGAGAGTGACGGCACCATCCTGGTTCAGTCGGCAGCCACAAGGTATTTTCGATTTTTATTTTTTGCTTTCTGGCTCAAGTATTCGTATCATTGTTTTTTTTTCAGAGTTAATGTGTCTTCCATTTGTGCCGACTGAGAGTGACGGCACCATCCTTCTTCAGTCGGCAGCCACAAGGTATGTTCGATATATTTATTTTTTGCTTTCTGGATCATGTATTCGTATACATTGTTTTTTTTCAGAGTTAATGTGTCTTCTCATTTGTGCCGACTGAGAGTGACGGCACCATCCTTCTTCAGTCGGCAGCCACAAGGTATTTTGAATTTGTTTATATTTTGCTCTTGCTCAAGTATCCGTATAACAATGTTTTTTTTCAGAGTTATAGTGTCTTCCCATTTGTGCCGACTGAGAGTGACGGCACCATCCTTCTTCAGTCGGCAGCCACAAGGTATTTTGAATTAGTTTTTTTTTTCTTTGCGTCTCAAGTATTTCTTTTAAAACAGTTAATGGGTCTTCCCATTTGTGCCGTCTGAGAGGGACGGCACCATCCTATCTCAGTCGGCACCATTATCTCTTCTGTGCCGTCTGACAGAGTCGGCACAAACTATCTCAGTCGGCAGGTTTTTTCTTCTACATCTCTCTGCCGACTGAGAGGGTCGGCAGCATCTAGCTTGAGTCGGCAGCCACAAGGTTAGTCATCTTTGTTTGTTTTTTTATTTTGACTCCTCATCAATTGACTTGTGTGTTTACTTTCCAGAGTTCCCAAAATGGTGAGAGCTTCAAAACGTCTACTAGAGACTGCGCCTGATGAAGAGCCACGGGAAGAGAAGAGGATATCGAAGCAGAAGCGAGGCAAGAGAGGAGAACCATCTAATGTACAAAGGAGGATCCTCCAGTGACTCAGTCTGGAGTAGTAGCAGTTGAGCAAGAACAGCCTCCACCAACAATCACAGATTTCCCGGAGAGCTCGTCGCAGTTGCCTCCTTCATCCGCTGAGGTTGCAGTCCTGAACGAGCAAGTGCAGATGACAGAGGCAGCTAAGCTAGCGAGGACGACTTGGAGGAGGCAGTCAGCAAAAAGAGAGGCCGCGGGAAAGCTGATTCAAAAGGCAAGAAGGCGAAGAGCGATAAGGAGCCGAAGGAGTTATACAGCATACCGGCGAGCCTGCATTTGGAGAGCTCAGCAAACCTGCTCGACAAAATTACTATCAAGGGACTTGGTGATCCTCCTGATGTGCCCATCTGCAGAATACATTCCAACGAGGTGGTTCGACGAGTGAACCCAGGGGACTTGGACAGGCTGGTGTCATCGTTGAAGAAGGCTGGTTATCTACGCAACACGGCCTGTTCATTCTGTCCATCGGAGATCGACTCACTGCTGAGGAGCTATCGGAGCTGTCGAAGGACACGATTCAGTACGAGCAGCACCGGTCTTTCGAGCAAGCTCTTACTCAGCCGGAGTACAAACAGTGGGCTTCAAGGCTCTCAAACAGGAAGTTTAGCTGTGGGACGGGAACCATAGGCTACAGGCTTTGCAGAAGCTGTACCGAGAGGATGCAGAGGACAACCAGCGATGGGCTATTCGCGTTCGATCGAGTTTCATCTCCACGGAGAACCTCGACATTCTTCAATTGGTTTCGATGTTCCAATCGATTAACATGTGAGTATTTTCTTTTCTTTTTGTTAAGAGTTTAGACTTACAGTTTCGTTGAACAGATCTTCAGCAACATCTGTGGAAACAACGCTACCACATATTCTCCTCGCTGTAAAGGCGGTCTGCACTAGTACAGAAGGAACTCAGAAAATCCTCGAGTCACTCACGGAGGTTGATCGTCTTGAGGTGCGGAAGTGGAAGGAGAGTTCATCAGGAAAGACGGCTTGGCATCCTCTTCCGAACCTGATCTGCGCAAAGATACTTTTCAAGGTAACCTCCGATTTAATTTATAGGAAAGAAATTTTTAACTTGTTCTATGTGCAGAACGAGATCGACGATGATCTCGACAGAGCAGTCACCAGTGCTAAGGGCAATCCACAGGTTGAGGTGAACCTGAAGCAGCTAGTATACAAGAAGCATGACAAGCGTATGCACAAGTTCCTCTCCATCATAGACCCAGACTTGGGGGAGGAGTGGTTCCAGAAGGTGACAAACATCTCTCATAAGCAGTGTCGCTGGATGGGCATTGAGAAGCTGTATGCGATGTCAAGGGCGAAGATTCCAAACATGCTGCGACTCCGATACCTCAACAAGCTCACCCGTCTCGAATCCAAGGCAGAACAACAGACACTTGGGCTACCGGGCATGCAGGACAAAGAGTGGATCAAGTGGTTCACCTTGGACTTATATTGGAAGGCTGTGCGCGAGGAAGCCATTCAGATCCTTAAGGGGTTGCGAGAGGATGGTGAAGAAGTTGGAACGGATGTCGACTTCATGAGCTGGTTTGACGAGATGAGAATTCGGAGCAAGTGCCTGGTCTTTCAGCCCTTCCATGACTGCATACGGTTCACTTATTCGATGGAGCCGAATGAGTTTCTGGAGCGTGAGGAATCTGCGCGTCGGATGATATGGAGGTAAGCTTTCAATCCAGCATTGCTACTGTCTGACTTTGTGTTGCAGGTTCATACTGGCGAAGCAAATGACACCGTCCCATACGATGAAGCTGTGGACAGATCATACAAGCGAGCCTCACATGTGGTCGAAGAGCAGAGGAGCTCTAACACCGTTCGAACGGGAGCATGTTCCATTCTGGCTCGACTGTCCGTCGCAACAGCCACCAGCTTGGGAGAGCACACTATTCGACATGCACGCCAATGATCTACCAGCGATTCTTTGGGAGCCAGAAGAAGTAGAGGCTATCAAGAAGAGCAAGATGAAGAAGACGGTGCGGAAGACAACTACACCTGCAAAGGGATCGGGAGCGGGACCAAGCTCTTCTACAGCACCTCCGCCGGCATTCGACTTTACAATCAATGAGGTACAGCCACTTGTAGCTAGTTTGGACATCAAGGACGACCTGATGACCTTCATCCCGACCCTGGCTGCATCCCGTGGATCCTACGACCTAGCTGTGTGCGACATGGAGGAGATGAGCAGGTCTTTCTTCGAGCCAGGTGCTTCCCAGACAGAGGTGTACACCAAGCTCCGAGAACAGGTTGACAGACTACATACGGTTGAGTCACAAACGTTGTTCCAGGAAGTGGTAGGTGAATACGGCTTCAACCTCATCATCCTCGACTTGCCCAATGAGCTTGTATATGGAGGTGCTAGCATCAACAAGGACATTGTGCAGCTAGATCCGGTGAAGTTTGAGGAGGCCTTGCAGTTCAGTGGAATGCACTTGGCAGCGAGTGGTTTCATGGTCGTCTTCGCGAGTTCTCCTTCTGTTTCGGCGGTGATTCAGGCGGCTGCAGTAATCAACTTGGAGGTTGCAGGGACTTACAGCGTCTACCGTGCACGAGGCTGGGGATACCGTGACAAAATTAAGGTAAGCTAGCTATTCAAGTTCAAGTTTAACTTGGTCTATGTGGCAGGATAACTTGTTAGTTCTCTTGGTGCTGCAAAGCTCTGAGAAGAAGTCGAAGAGGCCAAACCCTCTGGCGTTGACGAACACGATCCTCGTCGACACTGCCGACCGTTATCAGGAGGCTTGGTAAGGAAGTGCTTTGCTATGTTTATCCTAATGGAAGATTGTGCAGGATTATGATTCAACCGAAGAGTGTTCGACTCATGCAGCTTTTGATCGAGCGTCTCAGTAGACCTGGCGACCTAGTCTGGGATATTGGTTCCGGAACCGGGTCATCATTGTTAGCTGCCGTCGAGCTCGGAAGGAATATTATAGGAACCGAGAAGAGTTTCGAACTCTCTAGGTTGGCAACAAACAAGCTTGCAGAGAACATTAGACCAGAAGAGTTACCTACTCAAACACCTCCACGTCCAAGCGTAACTGGTGGTTCGAGAACTGCAGCTTTACTTAAGATGAAGAAGAAACTTTAGCTAATGTATATTGAGTAATAAATTAAGCTAATATAAAAAAAAATTAAAAAGAAATACAACAGTTTTAATAGAATTCTTTTTTGCCGACTGAGGCCAATACTGCCGACCAGAAAGAATATTCCAAAATATTCTAGAATATTCTTGAATATTCGAGCCCAGGCCTCCTGGCCCCAAGCCTCCAAAATGGCGACACTCATTCTGTTAGTGCACGCGTGTGTTCTTTGTGTTTCTGTTTGGATTGTAGTGCAATTTTTTCAGCGTGAAATTGATGGTTTATTGTGGGTTGTTAATTTAAATGTACTATCTCATTGAGTTAGGTTTCTATCATGGAGTACTTGGGTTGAAGACCATACATCACTCTGGCGATTTCTTTTCATGTGTAAGTGTTTGCATGTTTTCATCTCATTATATGTAAAATGTGAAATATGTGTCACCTTGATCTCTGATTTGTGGCCTGTTATGTTCTCAAGGGACTCCATGCGGTTGTGAGCTGGCTCCACTAGATGAATTAATGATCAAGACATCTCCAGATGATGATGGCACCAAGGTAACACTACATTATGGAGAGAACTCCTCACTATTTGACAAGGACTGGGGCAAATTTCTCCATGACAACACTGTGGAAGCTGGACATACAATTGTCTTTAGAGCTGTTTGGTAAGTGGAGCTTAAGCCAAAGTGTACGGGAGAGATGGCGTTCCCAAACGTGAGAAAGCTATCCAGCAAAAACCATATGATATTTAACAAAGTATGTATGTAGTGCATGTTGTTTTTGTTGTTAGATGTATGTTATTTTCTCTATCTTGTTCCTTACACAAGACTCTCAATTGACTTCTTCAAGTGTATGGGGTTCGCATTGCAATACCTAGGCATATATTCTCTTATGATAATTTAATTATATCTACAGTGTATACATACATAAATGTACCTATTGTACCGAGAGCGTTTGTCAAATATACCTAATGCATGTAGGTTAACATCTTGATAAATAAATAGCCTTGGGATAATCCTAGGGTACAAAGAGGCTGTCGTGGTGTAATCTCTAAAATCCCCTTTTTGCATATTGCTCATAATTGTTCACACAATAAGATGGTGAAAGCTGAATGCCAAGCATGCAAAAAACAAGTGGATGTGGCAGTAGATCGTGCTGCTGGGATACAGTGTGCATGGAGTGTGGGCTTGTTGTTGAGGAGGAGGGTTGTGAGCCAAAGACGCTCTTTGATGATTCTGGCTCTAATCTTTGTGATGATCCAAGTAATCCTCTTCTCTACATGTTTGATCGGTATGTACATATATAAGTGCGTTTGTGTGTATGCATGTATATGCATGTGTGTGTGTGTTTTTATTTTTCCGACTATCTCTTTCTTACTTCTATAGATTAGTTCTTTGCTTTTAGATATGTATTATGTATTTATCAAGAAGTTATTATACAAGTTTTATAACAAGTTTATATCCATTACATATATTCTGCAGCAATGAATAGAAAAGAAGAGAATATATTTGTTGAGACTGGGAGGGAGTTGGGAGATATACTGGCCAAGAACTCAAAGGAGATTAGAAATCTTGGGAGAGCTGAATTTGGAAAGGTGCCTGAGGAAGAAAGCTCTCGCACTAATAATACTTGGGAGGAGGCACTGATCAAAGAAGACAATACTTTTTATGGTGCCCCTTCTTCAAACACTGCACAAACACAAAACACTCAAGATGCAATTGAACTTCCAGTTTCTGAGCCACCACAACCTATTCAAGGTACTAACGAGATGCCAGTTAGTGGTGAGATTGAGCAGCCTAACAAGGGCAAGGCTCTAGGGAGACCTAGAAAAATGTAACTCCAGAGTTTGCAAAGAATATCAATTATACATTATGTGGTTCAAGAGACATCAGTTACTAGGGAATTAACAATAAGAAAGAGTTAGCCAAAGTTCATTTGTAAAGAATGCAAAATGAGATTTACACCCAGAGCCAAACTAACTGCAAAACGGCAGAAGAAATGGAATGAGATGAATGGGGTGGATAAGTTTAACTCATAGTCTATCTTCAAGAGGAGTGCATTGTTATTTGCCTGAGACATTTAAGTGTTGGTCTTGGTTGTATGAGTTTTGGAGTTTTATTTGGGATGTAATTAAGTAGTTTTATATATATAGTACATGTATACCTTATGCTACAAGAGGAGAGAGAGTTGCAACATGTACAAAAGTGTACGAATTTCATAGGCTCAATAACATAGCGGTACTCCATAGACCACACGAAAGAACCTTATCCATCCATCTTTAATAGCTACTCAATAGCTGTATACATGCTTAACCAAATGTTATCTATCCCACACACCAACACACCACTACTAGGTGCATCATTATGTGGTGGTGGAACTGCACTTGGGGACGTTTCTACAATTTTTAACAATCTCCAAAACTCGCTTAATAGAGCAGGCTGCTTTCACAAAGGAGATGTAAAGCCTCAACCATATCTAGAAAAGAAAACCCTACTATCTCTCTTGTAGCATGTCCAACTGCATGACCAACATTGAATCTCTAATGAGGATTACACAAGACTGCTGGCCAGCATTGAAAAATGTTGATACAATGCCACTTCCCACTGCCAAAGTGCTTGTTTCCATTCATCACACTAAATTGGAAAACTTATACTTGTAAAAGTGTTCTCACTTGCGTGTTGAAATCTTTCTAGTTCCCCTTTTGATCACATTCCACAAATATATAATAACCTATGCAAATGTTTATAAACTTAAGCATTTTTATATTCTTTAAAATATTTTAAAATGTTAGTCGTGTATCTTATCGCTATAATAGTTTTCATATCTTACCTTTACACTAACTTCTTCAAAGGGAGTAATTAATGTTAATAGTGTAATTTGTTGGCCTCTCCCAACAGTATTGTTATTACAGGCTCTATTTGTTTTGACTTAGAATCCATTTTTCTTTTCGATTTCAACCTTTTGTCATAATCTAATATATAAAACCCAAGGACTAACAAGCACATCTTTAATCTTTATGATTCAGACTTTTATTTTTTATTTGAATGTTTAGAAAGTAATAGAAGGCAATACCTTCAAAACTTTGCCACAACTACATTCTTTAGACCCTATAAGTACCCTAGTATCATAGACACTTTAATGTAAACACATATGTAAACCTTTAGTTTTACATATTTTAATGTTTGAGTACACATGCATATTCTATAACCCATTTTTGAAGTGAACACCCTAGGAGTTTTTTACACTTTGCACACCAAGCCCGCTACTAAATGAATATATTTTCTTAGATATGACTAAAATAAATATTAGTGTTCTTTTACGAGACATATTATTTAACTAAACAAATACACACCTCCGGTTGTTCCAATCTGAACTTTATATAATTTTAGAATTAGAGGATCTTTCTTACTCTTTGTTATAACATTCATATCCATTGATCAATGCATTAATTATCTTGAGCTTACGATTTTATGTAGACCCATAGTAAATGCGTTTGTTAGTGTGGTCTTGATTGGAGGTTGCTCTTGGTTCCAAAGTATTTACAACAGCATTACATATAAATCTTAATATATTTGGGCTTCTTAATTAAAATCTAATTTATAAATCTAAGCTATGAGCTTGTGTAAAATATATATATAAGTATGTATGTATGTATATAACTTACTATATTTTAATTTATATGTGATTTCTTAATTAAATAAAACTTAAATTAAAATTCTTTGAAATAGTTTATGATTAAATTAATTCTTATTGTACAAAAGATTTTATTTTTTCTTTAATTACAAGAATAAAATAATAAGATATTTTGTTGTAGATCATGACTCACTAAATTGAATTATGAGATGACCTATAAGATATTGTATATGTGTAAGATACTGTATGTACGCATGTGTATATACACACATGCATAATGACACATGGGTGGTGATATGACCCCCATGTGTTAGCACCATGTGTGGCATGTGTGCCACGTGACAAAAGGTCTCTTATATATAAGGAAGGTTTTGGAATTAAATAAAGTATCACATTCTGTGCATATTTATCTATTCTTTGAGTGGTGAAGAAGTTGGGTATTCCTTCTCTTTTGCTTCTTTCTTTTCTTGTTTTCATGACAATGAATGTCGAGACGGCTTTTAATATTATTGCGACTACTATTGATGTGTAGACTAAGTTATTGAAGCGCTTTGTTAAGGGTTCATCCTCTTTCTTCTATGCTTGAGGCTCATGCTGGGGGATTTGCTTCTAATACTCCTTTGTCTTCTTCACAGGCTACAAATCCGAGGGTTCAACCCTGATCATTTTGTGATGATTCAGAAGATGATGTATACCATTGGTTTAATCATTTCCAAGTTATTATTCATTATCATATAATTGGGATGAGGCTCGTGCTCTCAAAGAATTCCCTACATGTTTAGAAGACTTGGCGCTCAAATGGTATAATGAATTGGCTGTGGAGATTCAAGCCAATAGTAATCGACTGACAGAATGCCTCAAACATATGTTTAGCAAAGTTGAGGACTCAGATGATGCTTTCCAACAACTGCATGCAATATGACAACATCATGGTGAGTATGTTATGTAGTTAAGTATTAGGTTTGGGGATATAGCTTGGCATGCATATCCTAACATGCTTGATCCCATTAAGCTCAGTATGTTATGGCCAACTATGCATACCGAACTTGTTCGATTCATTCGGGCTTTTCATCCTACCACATTGAAAGAGGCTTTTGCACTAACTCAACAATTTGAGTTGGTGCTTGGTGAGGGCCGTGGTCCCCTTGGGCTACCTACTCCTCCTATTCAGCATGTTGATCTAATGGAGGTTGACGCTACTGCATATGTTCCCACATGACAAGCCCTTCGTGGTCAGCCTCTTGCACATGGGCCACCTTGGGCCAACCCGTGGACCACCTCCATGAAATCCTCCTGCACTTGCTCCAGTTCCTGCTTGTGGTGGTCGAAATCCATAGATTAGTGACAGGAGAAGTTGGAACAATGCGGGTTGACCCAATCAAGTTCATTGCTGGGCATGTTGGGTACTTGGACATACTTGGCGAGCATGTGATGTTTATCCTAATTGGTGTCCACCACATCCATGCTGGCGACCATATGTTCTAGATGGTGTGCATGTGGCAGCCATATGTCTGATGATGAGCTTCTAGATGATGAAGTCTCTCTTGCAGGTGGATTTGTTGCAAAAAACCAGTAATCGTATGGGCGATAGAGGGATCCCGTGTGATGAAGACTTCACCTCCATGCTTTTTCTATTATGCATATCAAGGATTGCAAGTTCCACAAGATCATCCAGTTTTCAAGTTTTCTACATGGGTGAATGATTTTCAGTCATAGTGCTTGTGGATACAAGGATTCAGTATGTCTTCCATAATTACTTTTTTAATGCATCGGTGCTCATTACCTTTAAGACATGCAGATAAGGTCTTGCACATTTTATATGGTAATGGGCAATCTCATGCAATATCACAATACACCACTTTAACTACGCTGGTTATGGGTGACAACTATAAGTTTCCCTATGGGTCTCTTAGGGTTATCCCTTCCCAGGTCTTTGACATTATTTTGGGATGTGATTGGTTAAAGTAGTTGAAAGGTATGTGTAATTTTTCACTCTCTCCTCCCGTATTACACTTGGAGTCTGCGTCTTTGCAGTTTGTTACTTTATGTCCAAAGAAGCTTGTTGCTATTTGTATTACACATACAACTCATTTGATTTCGGTCTTGAGGTGGTGTTTATCTCAACAGGTTTAGATACATGATCCATCATTTGAGTATTGAGCACACTGCATCAAACAACTTAAGCAGCAGTATGCAAGTTTGTTCAAATTTGATATGTCCCAAGGTGCACGTGTGAAGACTCGTACCCATTGGCAATGCAAAGCCTTTCAAAGTCCCGATTCCATGTATGTCACCAAAAGAGTTATCAGCATGCAAACAGCTGTTATCGATATGATCGATAAGTGTGTGTGTCATCCATCATGAAGTCCATGGGCATGCGAACCTCATTGGTTCCCAAGCTTGATGGATCTTTATGATTCTGTGTGGATTACTGTTCACTTCGAAACTCTGTAGATTTGGGTAGAACATAAGTCCCGAAGCAGCCGTCAAATAGGTCAACATAGGCACTGACAAAGACCCCGGCTAGTAAATATCAATGCTCATGTGGGTTCAAAACTAGGGAGCAAATTGCCAACTGTCTCCATAGGTACAAAGAAGTGTTCACTTGGACCTACCATGACCTAAGGGGAGTACCGTTGGAGTTGTGCCAACACAAAATTAAATTAAAACTCGACATTTGACCAAGCTGCCAACAATAGTACCGCATCAACTTAACTACGTTTGAAAGGAGATTGACAAGTGGCTCAAAGCAGACTTCGTTTACCCCATCAAGAACATGGAGTGGTTGTCACCAATTGTCATCATACCTAAGAAGGACGGGTGCCTGAGGATATGCATAGACTACTAGCGACTACATGCTACCACAGACAAGGACCCGTTCCCCATCTTGTTCACAAAAGCCATCCTGAAGATGTAGCGTGTCATGAAATGTACTCGTTCATGGACAGCTTCAACAGGTATAACCAGGTAATGATCACAACAGAAGACCAAGCCAAAACCATGTTTATCATGGATTGGGGAGCATACACATTTAGAGTCATGCCCTTCAGACTCTGCAATGCCCCGGCTACATTCTAGAGATTGGTCTAGTGTGTATTCTCGGACAACCTCATGGACTTCATCAGGGCATTCCTGGACAACTTCACAGCTTATGGACCAGTGAAGGACCATGTGGCATGTCTGGAATGGGTGTTCTAGTGCTGCCAGAGATACAAGATATCTCTTAACCCCTCATTGGCATGACCATAGGAAAGCTGTTAGGACACATTGTTTTCAGGGAAGGCATCACTATGGACCCATGATCGGTACGAGAACTAGTCGAGATGCCACCCCACATAATGTCACAGAGCTTCGGTGTTTCATGGGAAAGCAAGGTTCTATCGCAAATTTATCCAACAATATGCTGATAGGGCCCAGACAATGACATAATTACTTGCTAAGGAGACGCCTTACAAATGGATCACTAGCTGTCAAGGGGCTTTTGAGGACATCAAGCGTTAGTTAGTGGAAGCACCCATCATCATTCCACTAGATTGGAGTCGATATTTCCACTTACAGATAGATGGCTCAAGTGTAGTGGCAAGTGCAGTCCTGTCCCAGGAGGATGATGGGTTGATGCTCTAGCCTATAGCATACGGAAGCCAACTCATGACGCTGGCCGAACGCAATTACTTGGTGACCAACAAAGAGTGCATGGTGGTTATCTATGGAGTATCTAAGTTTCATCACTACTCTTGGGTAACCACTTCATACTGATCATGGATCATCATGCCCTGCTCTACCTCGTTAACAAACCACAACTCACCAAGCGGCCTGGTCGATGGGTTCT
>PUQB01000641.1:0-138737 GCA_003024785.1 Selaginella tamariscina | reverse complement strand
TGGAGTGTGTTCTTGCCTTGTTGTCCGGTGTGTTATATATCTAACTCCACGTAAGTAAGATATTGCTCTTTACAAAAAGCCGTGAGTGGAAACTCTGCTAAAGCTTCCGAGTTGCAAAACACAGTTATGGAACTGCAGGCTCCTGGATTACGCATGTACAGAATTTCATCAGCGCAGCGTTCCTTGCAGATTACGTCTCGAGAATATACAGGTATGTCCTCATACAAAATGTCGTTATGATCTGCTGGTATGTTGACGCAGCGAACCGGCACGATTATATTATATCTTCTCCTTGTCGGGGCTTGTTGACCTGCTGAGCGTGATTCCCTTTTTTAGTATATTCAGGTTTGCCAACTCAATAGTCCTGGTGCATATACGCATGTAACTCTTGATTTGCAGGATGCACAAGGGTGACAGTGACATTTATCATTTGCTTCAGTTTCTACGCATAATAAGGCAAGCAACTCCAGATCGCTAAGCGCTTGTTTCATTCGGTTCTCTGCAGAGTTTCGTCATGCGTCAAAAAGATAGGAATAGTTGGGAGCACGCTAAGGCAACAGATTGTCCTTTTAGTCTTCTCGTGTGCCGGAGCAGGTCCTAAATCCATTTGTGTACTTGTATGCTGTTCAGCTCACATGTTTTCTGGCAGTCGTTCTTGACGCTGGGATCATTCAATGGCTGGAATATAATACTACTTCCGAAGAAACTAAGCGCTCATGTCCTCGAGAAGGCTGCATGTCGTTCTGGCAGGCCTTCTATTTTGTCATAGTCACGGTAAACATTTCCAAATCGTTCTATTGATTTATCTAGATGTTGAGAAGTTCTTCCTGACAGATGTCTACCGTAGGATATGGTGATGTGGTCCCGAGGACGATACCAGGTCAGGCAGCTATCATTATCACCATTCTGATTGCTATAGCTATTCTTCCTCAACAAGTGAGCCAATTGAGCACGCTTGCATATAAGAGGTAGTAAAGATGGTTACTAGTCTCACTTGCTAATAATGTATGCATTCTATTCCCTCAGGCCATACGGAGGCACTTTCAACTCAAAGAAGGTTCTTAGATCACGTTTCCTAATAATAAGTGGCAGCATTGAGCTGCGGGCTATCCAGAGTTATCTTTCGGAGCTCTATAACCCTACCCATGCTGAAGGTGCGTGCGTGCTATTGTTTCAACTGGCTGCTCTCTTACTCTGGACTTACGGCTCGGCTGGTTGCCAGATCTGGAAATATATCCCATGCACGTTATTATACTGGCTCCTTTTAGCCCATCGTAAGAACTACATGCTTGTTTTGTGTCTCTCCTTTCTAACTCGTTTTATCAGATTCGAGCTCCAGCAGTTGATTTCCACATACGACCACGTGGAATTTTACGAGGGATCGCCATCTCAAACGGCAGACCTGGAACGTATATGTGCATCTAAGGCATCTGCCTTCTTTCTTCTTGCTGACAGGGAAGCATTGGTAAGTTTGTACAAGCTATATTCAATCACACAAAGTATCGGCTTGGAACTCCTAACAGGATACTAGGACGGAAGACCAGACACAAATCTTCAGGGCTATGGCAGTGGCTCGTCATTGCAAAGGTCGTGTTCGCATAATGGTTGAGGTACTAGAGCCCGAAATGCAAAAGAGCGCCGTATGGAACAATGCATCAGAAGAGGGGATTGAAGTCATTTGTCAAGCAAAGCTGCATAACCAGTTGTTAGCACGAAGGTTAGCCCATTTCCTTATATCACTTAGGGAGCACTTATGATTGTGTTGCTCCAGTTGCATTATCAAAGGCCTATACACGTTTATCACCAACCTCTTCACCTCTGAGGTGCAACTCCAAAATATTCAGTCAATGCAGTATATTGTCGAATACAACCATAGTTTTGACATCGAGGTGTACCCGTTGATTCTTCCCAGTGCTTTCTACGACCTTCTCTTCGAAGAGGCAGGTTCTTCCCAGCCTTTTATCTTGCTAGTTGTATATTGACTCACGAATTCAGGTGGCAGAATTCATATACACTTCTTTCAATGTGCTGCTGTTTGCTTTGGATGTGCCCATATGGGAAGGAACAAGTCGTGCAGTCCTGCTTCATCCAAAGGGTCACGTCATCGAAGCAGACGACATTGGAATTGTCATGGCTGGGAACCTGAACAGTGTCTACGCTATATCTAAGTTCTCAGGCAAATGCTCGAGGGATATCTCAGGAAGCAAAATCAACCCACCGCCAGAAACATAAGCTCTTGGAGTCGGTTAGCTGCCGGTGGAAGAGTATAGGATCCGTAGCTTCGTTCAAAAGAGAAAAGATAGCAGGGATAGATTTGTATCTGGACGGTAGTCAACCAGGTTCTGTTCCTTCAAGCCCACTGGGCCACCACAGGATTAAGACGGACCTCAGGAAACTGATGGACATGAGCTGTGAGCAGGAAGAGCAGGAGTTTGTGGATGCTTGGGAATATAATGCATCTTCCTCAAATAAAGCACCATCTTTGGAAACAGCCATGGAGGAAATACTTGGCTGGCCTTTGCCTGAAAAGTATGGTCGTCCACACAACGTTGTGCTTGCAAGGAACGAGGCTAAGATATTGCAGGATCTCCGAGACAGAAGTCTATCGGTTGTGAGCCTGAAGAAATCACACATATTGGTTTGCTCCCAGGGGAAGTGGCCAGCAAATCTTTTTTACTTTCTATTGGAGCTGCGCAAGCCAACATTTCCTAATCTTCCTGTTGTCATTTTGCATCCAGCTCAACCAGAAGCTTATCAGTGGGGGTCAGTCGGGGTCTTCAAGGATGTCTTCTTTGTTAAAGGCTCTCCAGTATACG
This sequence comes from Selaginella tamariscina, assembly GCA_003024785.1. Lineage (NCBI taxonomy): Eukaryota > Viridiplantae > Streptophyta > Lycopodiopsida > Selaginellales > Selaginellaceae > Selaginella > Selaginella tamariscina. The sequence continues at coordinate 135,921 of PUQB01000641.1, read as the reverse complement.
AGCTGGATTTGATGCGTGCCGGTGTTCTTAAAGCAGGCAAGTTTGTGCTAACAACCTTTGAGAGATTGTTCTAATGGTAATACTAAACATAAATATTTAGAATGGTGATTTTGAAATTTAACGTCTTTCACTTTTGTTACAGACAAGGTGATTGTTCTTGCGTATCCGGGGGAACCGGTTGATGCAAGTGGGAAAGGCGTACAACAAACCACCGGCATGCGAAAGATTCCAGGAGCTTACACGAGTGACATTGACTGTATGGTGGTTTTGGCCAACATGGAACGGCTGTTTCATGGGATCTCAGCAAAGTGCTGGTAGAAATGCAGCACGCCATTGGTCTCCACTACTTGTGGCCTCACAGCAACATTCCTGTTGCCTCCATTCCAAAGGACGCTTACCTTCGCAACTCCGATGCGCTGGCACATTTTTCTCCTGCTTACATGGAAGGAAGAGCTGTTTCTCTAAGCCTCCTCAGCTTTCTCATGTAAGCCTTTTCTCTTGTCAACATTGTGTTCTGATGTTGCAATGCAGGCTCTCCTCATTCTACAATAAGAACACAATCTCAATAGTGGAGCAGCTAGTCGAAGGTGGTTCCGTGGAGGCTACACAAGATAACAAAGACAAGGGAGACCACTCCCGTGTACTTGAGCAGATCCCAGTGCCTGATAAGTATGTGAACCAACCTTATGGTCACATGCTGTTGGAGCTCTTGGCTGAGAGAGGCATGTTGGCTCTTGGGTTGTACCGTGCAAAGGGAACACACGGCAGCCCGTCACCATACGTCTACACCAATCCACCCAAAGGATCCATTGTCACTGCTCATGATCTAGTGTTCGTACTCATCTAATTTTGCCGTACGGTAATATAGATTCCCCATTATCAGTTTTCCCGGGGACGCGTGTCTCGCTACGTGGCCTCTCCGAGACGAATGCGTGCCACGTAGGATAAGCACCGTTGGAAAATTTAACGGTTGAGATTTAAGGGTGAAGGATTATTTGGCCATTTCTTTTTTCCGGTAGTGATGGTGAAGGCGGCTGAAGCTAGTGCAAGGTTTAGAGAAAGTGGCAGGAAATGCTTGAGAAAAACTCTGAAATTGGCGTTTTCATGAAGTTCGGAAGTTTCTCACTGCAGATTCATACATGTATGGCGCCCTTGTTTTCCTTCTGGAGCTTCTGGAGGACAAGCTCTTCCACAGGCGGCTGTGAGGAAAGGTGCTTATTTCTCTTGTTAGTGGTTGCCGTGTCTTACTTCTTTTCGTGACAAAATGGCGCAGAAATTCGCAAGAAGAAGAAGTTACGTCTCACGAGAAGCGGGCGAGATGTTGGGTTATTTAAGAAGACGGAAGATGCTACTCATGCCAAGAACAGAAACCAGCAAGTTACAATGAATGTGCAGCATGCTGTTGCAACTCCTGATGCTGCTTATGAAAGGGCTAGCAGGGAGTTAGGAAACGTGGCAGGTGATGGTTCCTCTCCACATGGTGAGTCTGAGACGGATTCTCTGTTTGAAGATCTGAGCACGATTAGTAGCCTTGAGGATCATGAGGCAGATAAGGTAAATTGACTGACATTTTCTGGCTTGCAAATAGGTAAACTATTTACTCTCGTTGGCAGGTGGTATTGAACTTGTGAATAAGTTCGGCGGTAGAACCTCCAAGGAACTTGGTATTGATGTGGATAAAGGAGACGAAGAAGTGGAGAAATGGCTCCTTGCAGTGGCTCTAATCAACCGTAGCATTTCACCAGAAATATCCAGTGAAACATTCCAGGTGATTGATTAATTCATACTTGTTGCCTGTACTGACATTTGAAGTCCTTCAGAATATATTAAACTCAGGTATAACACGGTTGAGTGATACATTGAACATAGATCAGGAAGAGATAGCCAAGATTCTAGAGAAGGCTGGATATAGGAGTTATCCAGAGAGGTTGGTCTCTTTTTAACTCCATGTTTTTTTTTTTACTGACTTTGGTGGTTTGTTTGCCCTATACAGAACCGCCTCTCGACTGCGACGACTTGCAATTCATTTGAAGACGGAACACAATGGGAGCATTTCCTCTTTGAATGGTGTCAGCAATTCTTCAGAACTCAGTAGGCAGCTGGGTGGTTTACTGGGTCTCAGCCAGAACAACATACGTTTGTTTCTGAGGTATAGTTTAAGAAGTAATTAATTATTCGTGAAAGTTGATCTTTTTCACACAGGGAAATGCGAGGTGTTTGGCCGGGCGTGAGCTCATCTTTTGATAATCGTGCGGAAAACGCCGCTAGGCATCTACGGTTGGCTGGTTGTAAAACCAACTCAGCAGGTAAAAGTTTTTATGGTGTCAAAGTCCGAGAGCTTTTCTAAGTTAAGTCGTGTTCCATGCAGACAGGAGGGATGTGGAAGCTGCTTTGACCAAGTTGAGTACAGTTCATGCACGCCATTATCAGGAATGCCCTGGAGGAATGGAATGTCAAATGCTAGAAGATGCATAATGAAAAGTGTGTGCTTTTATTTAGATTACGACTGATTTGTTCGAATGAAATATAGCCAAGGTGCTTTTGTGATGATTAGCCGATGCTCACACATTAGGATTGACAAGCTTGTGAACGTTAGCAGGTAGATGAGCTTCATAATCCTCGATGCGATCTACAATCTTACCGGCGTCCCAGCGGATCAGTGTGGGGACTCCCTTGAGCTGGAATCGGGCATCGGTTCTAAGTGGATGAGCCGGGTTTCGCCATGTAGCCTTGTCTCCAACGTTCACCCTCACTAGTGTCACCTTGCCAGTTGCACTATCCACCTCCTTATATATGACCGGCTCTGCTCGCACACAATCTGTTGAAATCGTCTAAGCCAATGTCATGAAAGCTTTAAATCATTTACCAGGGCACCAGCTCTGACCAAGAGAAGGTATTCGATCTCCTAGAAAGAGGAGTAGCATCGGTCCACCCCTTTGCTTCTCGGCGGCCTCCAAGACGCCATTCAGATCGCCCACGCTGGCGTCCACAATCGCCGCGGGCATGATTCCTCGGTAGGGTTTTTTGTACAGTTGAGGGTTTTACTGAGAATGCGGCGCCATGGCGAACAGTGTGCGGCATCCAAGGAGAACACGCGACCCGTAGGTACCAGTAGTGTCCAGCAGCAGCCTGTCTGTGTCCGGCTCTTGTGAGGCGGCCCCTTGGCGAACGCAAACCTTCCAACAGGGTGGGAGTCGATATCGGGCCGTGTATCAAATGGCTGGAGGGGGCCGTCGCACTCTCTCGAGCCACTGCTGCCTCCAAGCAGCAGTCTCTTTCCCCTCCTAGATCCAGCACTACAAATAAGAGCAATGCCCGCGGTGCTCCTGCCGCGCTGCCTTCTTGTTCCCCGGACATTATCAGGAAGAAATCCGCGTCGCGCAACTTAGAGGACTGCTTTGCAGTAGGGCCGACTGTGAAAGGGAATGTGAAAGATCGCCGCAAGTCCAAGCCCAGAGCCCTCTTGACTGTAGAAGCGTTGCCCAATGTTGCCACGCTCACATTGAAGGAGTTCAAGTGCCTTCCTCAACCTGGACGGGCTTCTTTGGAGTGGATTTCTGACGATCCCGACAGTGAAGCAGCGGATTCCAACACGGACCTGAGCGGCACTTGTGATGGCTCATCTGAGAGTAGCCTCTGTTGTGGGTTTGCTCAGCAATGGCAGGATCTGCGAGCCAGTCAACTCTATGACCAGCCCGCCTGTCAGGACGAAGAAGACGCATCTTCTTCGTCTATTTCTCAGTCGCCTTCGAGAGGATGCTGCACTGTTGGTAAGTTTCTGCCAGCAAAAGAGACCGTAATGAAAAGGGAGCCAACCAGGGACTCGTCAGTTGAGGTGGATATAGTGCTGGGTGGGTACGATAGCTGCTTGATGAACAGCAGGTCCATAAGCTGTTCTTTGGATGGTCCAAAGCTAGCTCGAGAGGACATCCACAAAGTCGGTGCCGTGTCTGAACGAGCAACTCATCTAAAGGAAGGTACTGCTGTACAGAAGCTAGACGGTATGGACAGAAAGCAAAGCGAGCTGAATGAGTTCAACCGGACAGGTGGTTATGACAGCCTTGCTGAGGTAGGTAGGGAACTGAATGTATTCTCACACACATTTCCGTTGGCTTAATCTGTGGCATTACTTGGTACAGGTAAGGAGCTAATTGAGAGGCTTACTCTGCTCAGGTCGATATTTTATTTATTTATTTATTTATTCTCTGATAGCCCGACTTCGCTTTGCAGACGTTTGGAAATCATAGCGATACTTACGATGTGTTGCTGGGCGGGAGCGGCTTGGCTGTTATCCCATATTATGTCACGATACTTGTAGCTTGTTGTGATCACTCATGTGAGTGAGGCTGCGTTTAAGCTTAATTAAGAACAAGATTTACTAATTGATGGCCAGAAATGTCTCGATTATACTCTGATGACTTTCAATAGGATAAGCTCGCTCGTTTACGTTAAGGAGATTCGGTCGTTAAACTGGACGAAAACTTGCATCCTAGTGGGAGGTAATTAACCGGATAACGCATCTTGTGTGCTTGGTCCCCAAGGGAAGGGAGGTAATATCCCGTCAGATGACTCTAATAGCTTTCACGGCCACGGTTGGCCTTGCCAACTTGAAGCGACTTGACTTCTGACCTCAGGCTATAACAATTTGACACTGGCCGTAGGTAAATCCTTTATAGGTGCATGGATCCCAAGCCCAAAACAATCTCCAAGAAGGCAGTTGCTATTATTGTATTAGAGTCTCCACTTCCTTGTTCTTGTATTACAGGAGCAAGAGCAAAGTAACAGATTCAAACTGCAATGACCGCCAGCTGCAGACGTTGATGAGAGGCTGTTTAAGCTCACTGATCGTCTTCAGAGCTGCTTAGCAAAGGAAATCTGGGAGCCATTTGTAGTGTGCAGCGATTTGAAAGCCAACTCTGAGAGATTACTGTTACGCCAAACTGGTGTATGAGATTTTATATTAAAGCCATCGTCAAGAGTCCTGGTTCCATGGTCAAGGAGACTCGACATCGCCCACGGCATTGCTCCCTGACGTATCTGTACCACCAATGCGAACTTCCACATGGAAACATCACTTATCATTTGCAACAGTACGTGAAACAGGCAATCGGAATGCGCTACAGTTTTGGCTGGACCTTCTTCTCATTAGAAGGCGAAACATGGAGAGGCAAACAGAAGCACAAATTAGATCAGTCCAATCTTCAACACGCTTTGTAACAAACAACGTGGTGACCAAATGGGTGCAATTTATTCTTTACACTAATGATAACTGGTGACCAAATGGGTGCAATTTATTCTTTACACTAATGACAACTGGCAGTTGAGTATATGTGGCTACGATGTCAAAGTATTTGTGAACCTTTGATTACATTAGCAATAATGTTTATATTAATTACAGCACAAATTATGGAAGAAAATCAGGAATCATGCAGAAAGAATGCAAGGGTTCAGTAGTATGGGTGGAAGGTGCTATCGTCGTTGGAGCAGGTCCTTCGGGACTTGCAGTTGCTGCATGCCTTAAAAATCGTGGGATCTCAAGCATTCTTTTGGAGCGGTCTGATTGCATTGCGTCTTTGTGGCAGCACCGGACTTACGACCGCCTGCACCTACACATTGCAAAACAGTATTGCCAACTTCCTTTGTATCCATTTGCTCCGCATATTCCTCGGTATCCTACCAAGGATGAATTTCTAGAGTACTTACACGAGTATGTAGATCATTTCAAGATCAAGCCTCTGTTTGATAGACGTGTGATCTCAGCATCTTATGAAGCTCCTCGATTCTGGAGGGTTCAAACTATGGATAAGTCAAACATTCCTAAGGAGGAATACATTGCGCGATGGTTGGTTGTTGCGACAGGGGAAAATGCAGTGGAAAAGATACCAGGTGATTTGCATGGACTTAATTTATTTAGGGGTCATGTTTTGCACTCGAGCAGATATAAGAATGGCGAACTGTATCGAGGCAAACGAGTTTTAGTTGTTGGCTGTGGTAATTCAGGCATGGAAATTGCACTGGACTTGTTTAATCACGGCGCTCACACTTCAATTATCGTCAGAAGTCCGGTAATCTCTATTTATTATATAATAATAGTCATATCATTTTGTTTCCCCAGATGCATATTCTTCCGAGGGAGATGTTCGGCAGTTCCACATTTGCTGTAGCTATGATGCTTATGAAGTTTCTTCCAGTTTCAGTTACAGACCGTTTGCTGGTTTTATATGCATCTTTTGCACTTGGCAATACCAACAAGTATCAAATTTACAGACCTCACTTAGGACCTTTGGAGACCAAGTCTAAGCACGGGAAGACGCCTATCCTCGACATGGGTGCATTTGAAAACATTAGAAACGGAAATATCAAGGCAAGTTTTCTGGTTTGTGTGTGCGCGTGTGTTAAAGCAGTGTGATTTCAGGTTATGCCAGCAATAGAGAAGATTGCGGAGGAGGGGGTAACGTATTTGAATGGAAAACGTGAATCGTACGATGTGATTATTCTTGCAACAGGCTATAAAAGCAACGTTCTCGAGTGGCTCAAGGTGGTGGAAACTACCTAAACCATACAAACTAATTAGCAAAAGCTGATTGCAGGATGATAAAGGACGGTTCTCAATGGACGGTTTCTCAAAGCGTGGATGGAAATGTGACAACGGATTATATGTTGCTGGTTTGTCCAAACAAGGCATTCTAGGAGCATCAAATGATGCCAGATGCATTGCCAAGGACATTGCAACCGGATACCAATATGATATTTGAGCGAACTAAATAAAATTTCCCTAGATCAGTGTCGAAAGAAGATGAAGTTGTTGCAACAGGAGAAGGAGCGGGAATCCAAACTTTGGGATTGGTGGGATCCGGAACCCACTGCAACGTGCTCATGTTGGGACTCTCCACGAAAACCATTGAAAACTCTCCAATCTTCTCGAGCGATCCCTTCTTGCCCGCACGTAACACCAAGCTCTTGTTGTGGAAGGAGAAAATTCCGTTGCTCAGCTTCACAATATCACTGGGCTGGAAGGCGTCGCACTCGGCACCCCACATCTGCAGATGCACGCTCGCTGTCGAATCCGCCACAAGCGCCACGCAGCTCGGAATCCCGCCTCGCCGCGCGTTGCACTGCTCTTCTCCAGGATTATAAACGTGTGTGTTTATGTTGTTCCCCACGCTGGGTCGTAAGTCCCGCACCTTAAACATATCTTCCCTAAAAATACAGCCCTAGCTATGGCGACGAAGGGTAGGTCAGCCGCACCATGAATCGGTGCAGTCTCCTCGTTTGTGTGCTGCTGGCCATCGCTCGGCTGGCAGATGCGTCTTATGGTCTGGATGCTGCACTAATGCAGGCTATGAAGCTAGATCCTGTGGCCGTCAACGACACTTACGAGTCTCTCAGGCCGCGCTTGAGGGACTCCCTAGAGAGTCCACGCCATTCCCTGGATGATAGGCGGCAATCCATCCTCTCCTTCCAGTCCACGACTCTGGTGACTGTCAGGCTGGTGGGCTTCTCCAGCAACGACAGGCACCAACTGGAGCAGCAGCTCTCTCGCTACTTGGGGTTCTTAACAAGGACGACCACGTTCACCTCATCGGGACCGGGGGACGGACAACCACAGGCTCAACGTGAGGTCCAAGATTGAGGTAGAGGTTGTGAGAGCCGGCAATGCGCTTGCTGAGTCTATCTTCAACGCCATCCAAGGGCATCTCGACAAGCCGTTTTCTCTGTCCACTGTCTATCACCAGCCTGTTCCCTACAACTTGGTGGATAACATTGTCCGAGCTGATTTGGAGATGCCGCTCGCTTCTTATGTCGTTTATGTTCTCAACCTCAAGCACCAGAAACGGTCTTATGGATACGACTACCAACCTCAGGGCGATGACGCACTATCTGCCTTCACCAAGTGCTTGGGCAATATGTGGATGGGCCGGGAACGCTACCTCTGGGTTGACCTTGCCGCGGGGCCTATCGAGTACGGACCGGCATTGTCCGGGGAGGGATTGATACAGCGGAATGACATCTATCCGTATGCTGCGGCCTTCCATGGCGAGAGTCCCGCCCAGAAGGCACTTCTAGCGGATTTAGCTTCGCTTCTATGGAGTGCTTCGCAGATGCTGCTTGCCCCGGCTATCCGGGTTCCCGTACGCTACGAGCAGGAGATACAGGTACATCTGTATCACATCCACAGCTCCGGGCTGGAGGACAAAAGTGACAAGAGCATCAAGTGGGATGAAATTGAGGGAAGTTTCATGAAGGAGACGGACGGCCTTCTGCTACAGGGCCAGTCGCTGCTCTTCAGCGGTTCACAATAGATCTTGACAGCTGTCCACTGTGTTCGGCTTTGCTGGCTCGTTCCACCAAGAGTTATACGTCCCGAGTTCTCCTGGAACGATACAGCCTGTTTGTTAACGATTACGTGGACTCGAGACATCTGCACTACCTGCTGGAGGAAAATCAGCGAGAGATGGAGAGCATGTCGGGCGTCAAGCAGAGTTTGGCTCGGGTGGTCCCTGTGTATATCTTTGATCTGGAGACCGAGAGGGTTCTCTTGTTGGACCGGTATGAACAGGCGGTGGCGTTCAGAGATATGGTGATAGGCATAAGAACCAGAGGCTACCAGACAATGTCCGAGTTCAACTGCAACGGCCGTCCCGTTGTGGTTCAGACCAGGGACATGGAACGACCCATCGTCGGTGCGCTCTTGCAGACGCTGTGGGGTGTCATGCCAACCCATCTCACTTGGAGCAGCCAGCACAACAGCACATTCGTGGACTACACATGGAGTCTGGGCCACACTCCGTTCGGTCCCTTCTCCAGCCTGTCGTCTCTGTCGTTTGCGCAGAAGGACGCTGCCCCACGCAACGTGCTCCACACCATGCTAAACACCACCGTGTGGGGAGCCGTTGAAGTTTTGGAGAGGATCCGGGAGTTAGGAGGCGAGAGGGTGCTGCTGCGGCAGAGGGAGCGGAAGGAGCTGAACAGGAGATGGAACTTCCTCGTCTACAAGCTCAACAAGGCAACGTCGGCAATCTCGCACTTCGACTTCGATGCGGCCCTTTTCTTCATTAGGTCGTCCGACTACGACTTGCGAAATTCACGACATCGTGTACAAGGCCTCGTTGCAGCTGGAGGCGAGCATGGAGTGTTTCAAGGATCCTCCTTTGCCGCTTCTGTTCTTGCCCATGGCTCTGCTTCCCTTCCCCCTCGTATTCTACGCGCTCCGCAAACGAGAACAGCTGTTCAAGAGCAAGAGCAACGTTTCTAAATGTAGCAATCAATGTTAATAAAATTGCAAAGCAAACCTGTTAGTTAGGGTTTATTTAGGGTTTGTGCGCATGGATGCGAAGGACATTTTGGGTCTGCCCAAGGGGGCTCCTCCGGGGGACAAGCGTGCCAGGCCACCCAAGGAAGTAGTACCCAAGAAGCCAGATCGTGTTTCCCGAGAGGTATGCTCCTCCTCGCAGGAAACAACCCTAACTTCATACTTCCATGTAGGTGTATGCTCTAACAGGAGGATTACCACCGATTATTGCCTCTGTAGATACCAAACAACGTCCCGTCTCGTCTAAGAAGGTATCCTTTTTGTTGGATACCAGCACCACATAACCTTCCCGTTTTAGATTTCTTGGCAATGGGTCGCCTTCTCAAACTCGGCTCGCGACGACAATTTACAACTCTATCATTGGGTGAGTCATCATTGCCCGCGCATCAAACTTCATTTACTACGGTTTTTACAGGCGCGTGCTGTGGATTCGGTAGTGCCTGCAGGGGACTATATGTTTGCGAAGTACAACAAGGTGAGTCTATTTGTTCACTCAATGGTCCTTTGCTTATTAGGGGATGTCAAGCAGGCTGTTTCCGTCATCAAGTATACGGACGAGGAATACGACCAACACTTGATCGACCCGGTAAGTGAGAGTTGCATTGTACTTGCTTTTTACTGCGCAGTTTTGTCGGTAGAACTGGACGAGAGAAGAGACCGACCTTCTTTTCAGCCTTTGCGAGCAATTCGATTTGAGATTCATTATTATCGCAGATAGATTCTCCCTCGGCGGAGTGTGGAAGAGCTCAAGGATCGCTACTATTCAGGTTCGATTTTCGCTTATGTGAAATCTGGTTATCAATCTGAAATGCTCCCGGAAATGCAGCTGCCAAAGCATTAATTCTGTCGAGAGCTACTTCACCCGACGAAGTCCGTGAGCATCCACATGTCAAGGTAGTTATTAAGCTCGCTTCTCTCTCTCTCTCTCTGGCGCTTACTGGCTCTGTTTTCTCTAAGGATGCATACAATGTTAACTACGAGATTGACAGGAAGCGTTCTTTGACGCTCCTGCTGTCGCAATCACGGCAACAAGAACGGGAAGATGCAGAAGTGAGTTTTTGAATGCTGCTTTCATCTCTTAGGATCTGCCGCTGTTTACATTATTCTGGTTTCAGGTGCTTGCAGAGGCCGGACGAATTTGCGAAGTTCGACAGAGTGATAAGGTATGTGTATCTCTTGTTTTGTGTGCACCATTTATGTGTGTATCTCTTGTTTTGTGTGTGCCATTTCTTAGACTTAGACTTGTTATGTAGAAGGTAGAGGAGCAGGCAGAGCAACCTTTGGCCCCCGGAACTGATCCTGTTTCTCTACTTGGGCCTCCTGATTCAGCAGCTGCTGCAGTACCGGCCGTTGCACCATCTCCTCGTGGAGTTCGTGTTCTTTTGTTCAAGCGTGTGTTCTAAACACTGACATGTTGTACGTGCACGTGTGCAGCATCGTGTATTCTTGAGAGGTCAAAACTTGGGGCAGATGGTCCAGAGTGCTCTTGCATCAGCCGGAGCACGGGCAATCAAACGGGTTGAGCAAATCCTCCTCGATGAGCTCGGGGTACGGTGTAATAATAACGCTTGGTTTGTGACGTTTACTTTCTCTGTAGGTGCGGTTGGAGCCCAAAGTACCAACCGAGTCCGTTTGCCGAGAGCACTTGGAGTTGAGAAAAGAAGTGCTCGCTCTAGTTAATCTCCAGAAGCAGGTAAGTCTCTTGACTATCCTTGCGCTTATATGCATTTATTTCTGTAAGCTCAGTGGAAAGAATCGGCGGAAGTGTCGCTCAATACTTATTCAGACGTGGCGTTGCCGGGCACTCCAAAGGTTCTAGTTACTCTTTATTATTATTCTTCTCTGACCAAAGCATTGCAGAAATTTCGTGGAGCTGATGGAGCTCGTGGTATAGGTGAGAAATTATACGGATTCCATAGTGAGATTTGCTGAGCTTGATCAAATTACAGGTGAAAGAGCTGGGAAACGCGATCACAAGCGCAAGGTATGTATTCCTCCTATCTTTACATGTGTGCTTGAAAGACGATTTCTCACAGGCACCGGCAAGGTTCTCTGACACGCCTCCATCCCCGCCGCTGCAAAAACGGGCTCGCAAGTTGAAGTCTGAGATCTAAAGACCCTCCGACTACTATGTACAGTTCTCTTGTTACCTGTTCCCTTCAGATGGGTACAGAAAGTCCGTTGACTTGTTTGCCTTCTTCCTCTTCTGGCTTTGCTCAATCAAAACTGTCAGTCACTATTGTTGGGCTGTGCGTGACTCTCCCACGTTTCCTGTGATGTAATTAACCCTTTCCTTTCTCGGGTTTGTCAAAAGTCTTTACTCGGTGTCACTTATGCAGCTTGTCTTTAATAAGCCTCAACAAATCACTATTATTTGGTGTTGGTCCTTGTCGGGTGCGTTGGGATTTTGATGGAGTGGTTGTTAAGAACGAGATATACCTTCATTGTAGCTTTGGCTGCATAAAACAGCTGAACCTCTAAAAAGTCAGAATAAACAAGAATCTATACGAAGGAACCGCTGGTTGACACCACTAAACATAATTTATCAAATTTAACAAGTTTATTTACTTAATTAATAAGTAGAGTGACCTCGACGATTGTTTGTGACAACCATGGAAGGATAATAAATACACATGAATGGAGTTTACTGTAGTAAGTAGGGTTGAGGTTTTCATACATATATATATATATATATATATATATATATATATATCTCATATGATCTCATATAGCATTATCATCCCGGTTTGAACTTGCTTTTCCAAAGTTTCTGTGGCTTCTTGTATTACCACATGCATTGTTCAGTTTTGTACTTAGCGAGCTTCTTTTGCCTATCTCTCATGTTTGACTTGCTTGTGGCAAGTCTTCTTAGTCAGTTGTGTCACAAATCATTTTTCATCAAGCTATTCTAGATGTTTTAATCTTTTTTGGATAATTGTCAGTTATTATGTGATTTTGTTCTCTAGGCTTGTTCGTAAGTTGGGATTGCAAACTCCCATGACATGATGGCCTTGAGACCATTAGTTAAGACCATATGTTAAACAGAGGTGTGGCTTTGGTTGTGGTTTTGAAGGTTATCTAGTACACCCATAAGATGAATGGTAATATTTTCTTTCATTGTTGAGGTTCATTGTGGCAAAGCTTTCTCAAGATGGTCAATCAATGACTTGGCTTGTCCATTCCCTTATGGGTAGTATGTTGTTGATGTGTAATATTTGATGACAAATGTGTTAACCAGCTTGTAGATCATTTCATTAATGAAGTGAATCCCTTGGTTCAACACCAGTTCCGGATGTTTTCATAAATGAACATGGTTGTTTGTCTTGCTGTTGCCTTTCTGAGTGTCTTTGTTTCTACCTACTTCGTAACATAATCTATTGCCACCACAATGTACTTGGATTGTATCATATGGGCCTTTGAATTGATCGGTCCTACAAAGTCTAAGCCCCACTCTTGAATGTTACCATTCTTATGAATGTGTAGCACTCCATGCCTTGGCTAGACATTGGTTGGCCAATTCGTTAATAATCGCTACAATTCCTTGTTGTTCTTATGGCATCCCAAAAGATTATTGACCACCATAGTCTTGTATATAAAATCTTCCTGGTTGTTTTCTCTCCCATGAAGTGTCCGTCACTAGGTCCTGCATGTGCTAAGTCGAGTATCTCGAGGATTTCCTACTCTAGGGGCATCTTCGGAGGATGTTATCTCTCCCCCGCTTGTATAACTGATCACTGATTAGCTAGAACGGTAAGCACTTTTGGGTGAGGTTGCATCAATGATTGGGAGACGCCCTAAGGAGCTGGTTCAATCTGTTGCTGAGGTAGTGGCGTATTGAATGTTGCCACTCTAGGATTTCCTTGTTGTTCGTTCGCAAGAGGTACACCATTCTATTGTGACTTCGAAGAGGTCGGCATCCGATATGTTGAGTATTGTGGGCTCGAGACATTCATCGCTCGATATCATGGACAAGAGATTAGGGGATACATGTAAGTTACTTACCTTATAAATCACAATGAAATTAAACTCCTGCAGCAAGAGAATCCACCTTGTTGTCATCTCGTTAGTTGTGGCTTATTGACCAAGTAAAGCAGGGCATGGTGATTCACAATTAGCACAAAGTGATTGCCCAAGAAATAGTGACGGAACTTTGAGACCCCATAAGTCACTACTAGGCACTCATTTGTTGCCAAGTACTAGTGTCATGAGTCGGCTCCCATATGTTATAAGGCATAGCATTCGTGCTTTGTCTCCTTGGGATAGAATAGCACCTTTCACTATGTTAGATCCATCTGTTTGTAGGTGGAATTGTTGCTTTCAATTTGGTGAAATGAGGATGGATGCTTCCATCATTTGGAGCTTTATTCAAACGCCGTTTGTTGTTTGGCCGTCCGCTCATATGGTACTTCCTTTGCGAGCAGCTCGGTCATTGGTTGGGCCCTATTAGCATATTGTTGATAAACTTACGATAAAAGCCTGCCTTTCCAAAGAATCCCTTAAGCTCAATCACATTATGAGGATGTGGCATTTTTGCAATTGCCGATCCCAAGTTTTTTGTGATGCTCTTCGGTCATGCCAAACACATATTTTGATGAGTTAAGAGATATCCTGTACCCATTCAAGACGTTCCACATGCTCTTTCACTGGTTTGTATGCTATGAAGTCGTTAAGAATGCATGTATGAAGTTCGTGAGGTTAAAGCCTAAGCCCCCAATCCGTGATGAACGCCATTTTGGTTTGGTCTTTCGCTGCAATCGTGACCTAGTTATATATGTTGAAGCTGTCTATAAATGAGTACATCTTGTGGCATGTTACATTCTCCAAGATGGCCTTGATGAACGAGATGGGGAACTAGTCCTTCTTTGTGGTTGCATTTAATCGTTTATAATATATGCAGATCCTCATATGCTCATTCTCATTTGGCACAAGAATGATCGGAGATAGCCACTTTGGGTTCTCGATGGGGTATATGAAGTTCGTTTTCAACCACTTATCGATTTCACTTGACCTTTTGTTTGTAATTAAGGTTGATGTGGTATCGTTGTTGGCGGTTGGGTCTCTTGTTGAGCTTTAGCTGATCATGTGTTGACACATCTCTGGCAGTACTTCCCTCATGTCATGATATGTCCACGTGAACACCTCCATGTGGTTGTGGAGGCAATTGGTGATTCATTCCTTGAGCTCCGATGCTATGTGGGCTTTAATTTGCACCAGTTGAGGTTCCTCGTTTGTACTTACGTTAACTTATGTTATTGCCATTTCAGGGTAATGTTCCACCCATATGTAGGCTGTTGCAATACTCATGTGTTGGCAGGGCTATGTGCTACAATTCCTTCCAAAGTATTGGCCACTTTAGTACATGTGCCTTCGATGGTTCCATTTCTTCTTCTATCCTTGACATGTGGTAGGCTATGGCAGTCTCCCACACCTCCTAGTGGAGATCTACGTCCCCTATGATGAACAAGTTCAGTAGGCAAGCCAACATGGCTGCCTCCTTGTCATTATTGAGCCCTTCACTCCAGTTTGGCACACGGTACTCCTATGGTCAAGCCTCCGAAGGTGGTGCCCAAACTTGCTCTGTCATCACAGATATTAGTCTAAGAAAGATTACTTCCTAGTGCTCTCAGTCATGTTGTACCCTTGTACCCCTGAGACACTGTCGACTCAGCAGTAGGTCGAATCACCCTTTTATGTGCATGTTGAGGATAACAACATTGATCAAGAACTTCACGTGTTGAAATTTGATCTCTAACCTCCTCATGATGCCCTTAGGTCTGGTTTGCCATACACACGAGGAAGGGTGAGGGCTCTGGTGGTTGCATTCCTAATTTTTGGTGAAGCTTGGCAGACATAATGTTTACGCTTAAACCACCATCCATGATGATGTTATGAATGGTGCGGCCCACGATTTGGACTAGTATGGCTGGCACATCATTCATAAAGTTCATTGCTATCGTTGCAACCCTCGGTGGCTCTATAGTGAGTTTGTGTAGCTCTTGCGCGAGGACTTCATATAATCAGGGGATAAGTAGAGTAACTCGCCTATGGTCACTAATACCTAGGTCTCCCGGATTTTGCCTGCAATGTTCATGTCGTTCCCACCAGTCCTTGGCCTAAGTCTTACCTATTTTGTTGCTGCCTCCACTTCAGCGTGCTTCTTCGCCCAACTTGGAGGGCTCCTTCACTACCTCCTCCTTGATAGACTCCTCATCATCCTCATTCTCTAGGTCCATGGGCTGATTAATCCTATTTATTAAAGTTTTTACTTAGTGCCACAAAGGCGACTTGCTAGATGTCAACCCTGGAATTTCTCTTTGGGAACCCCATGAAATTTAGTAAAGTAACTCATGTTAAGAACTTGTTTCTTAGGAACTCACACCCCCAGTTGGCCAAGTCCACTCACCTCATGAGTCATGATGCGTGAGCAAGTATCGTAACTAGCTTGGTGTGGATGAGGTGGTCAAAGCAAGGCCTCAACCATTGGTTGATGGTGGTTTGTCCACCGTTAGACAACCAACAGACGCGACGAGTGGGCATTTAGAAGGAAGATTGAACAATCAAGTGGGCAACTTACAACAAGTACAAATCAATGACAATGGCTATCATGTGGCACTGACAACAGATTAGATTCGATCATCCGGATCAACCACCATGGTACTAAGGACAACACGCATGAGGGAGGTGCATTAAGTCAATAGGCCAAAGGGAGGAGGTCCAGTGGGGAGCACCACTTGGCCTACATCTTAGTACCACCCGACCCACTAGTAGGTGAGCAATGGGTTGGGGTTCTTCTAGTTTGTTCCGGTCAGCTTTGGGACAGGGGGCCATCTTGTATTTCTAAGAGGCAATATATATATATCCCTTCTATCTATCATTGTCCACCCCAGTCTCCCTCCTTTCTCTCTTCTCTTGCTTCCTCCTCAACGGGAGTCTACACACTAGGAGTAGGGGAGCTCCAGTCCACTGGTACATAGACCCTCACAACATCTGGATAGAGGCCATTGCTACACCTTCCCTTTATATCCCAGAGTAATGGTTGGACCCCCGGATTGAGCGTTGGCAACAGTGTCCTAGCGACCACCAAGACCACCCAAAGTCACTCCACATTTGGCATGCAGAGTCCCCAACAACCATTTGTGGTGACTATAAAGAGATATTTATCATACATGGATAGAGTTCACCATAACAAGTAGAGTTGCTGCCCAAGAAAGAGATCAAAGAGTTAGAATAACAACTGGAGATAAGTAAATATCAACTGGCCAAGAGGATGTGTCACATTGGTCGGAAGAGACCAACGGAGGGCAAAGAAGTACCCCAAAGGTCATAGTCAGCCCTAGCCTCGCCAGTCTAGGTCCATGATGCAGATACCATGTGGCCTACCTCATGAAGAGTGGAGGACCCAACACAACACCATCGAAGTTGGTCTATGATGAAGAAAGGTATGAAGAACCCCCAGCATGTCCTAATGAAATTCCAAGTGAAGGAACACAAGGAAATGAGCAACACTTAGATGGGCGAGATTGCCCATTGATGACCTATGAAGTAGAGTGGGACAGATGGTTGAACAAAAAAAAAGCCTGCCAACTGCTCTCAATATAGGTGAAAGGGATGGCTATGATGAACCCCCACACCACACAGCTAAACCTGTATTCGATGAGTACCCTAGAGGGAGGAGACCTCACGCTGAAGAACCCTAGTGTCAGGCCACGATCCAAAAGCAAAAAAGCTTGACTCAAAAGCAGGACAAGAACTACGAACAAGACAAGAATATGAGGCAAGGAGCAAGACAAGAACAAGACAAGAATGATCGTAGAATGACTGGTGTTGATAGTAACTGATTGTACAACAATTAAATTGGAGCTTTTATATTCACAACTTCAAGAACTAATCTAGGTAAGAGCTAAAAATATACTTCAAGAGCTAATCTAGTCATGAGCTAAAAATAATGTCCCTTATCCTGTAGGTATATTCTGTAAGCATATCCTATAAACATATCATGTATCTTGTATCCTAAAGTCATATCATGTATTCTTATATCTTGTAGGTATATCTTTAGGCATATCCTGTATCCCATATTCTGTATCTTGTATTCTATAGGTTGTATCCTATATTTTGTATCGGGTCGTGATAGCACCTCCTTCCTAAGGACGAGTTCCACGAGTTCTAGGATCTGGTTTAACAGGATAATGTCGGTGGAAGGCAACAACCTTGGAAGAAGCATCGAGTAAATTGGATGCAGGTTTTCAAGTGCAATTGGTAGGCAAATAACCTTTTCAATCCACCAAGTATTGAAGTTAGCAGCAATGAAGATGAGAATCAATGATGGTTACAACTTCGTACTCAGGTTCATCGTCAATGACCACAGGAGGGGAGGAGAAGAAGCACGACCAGGAAAAGAAAAAGGATAATACAGTTCCAACAAAAGAGGTGTGAAACATAGGATGAAGTTTCACAGTAATGTTAGCTCTAATCGGAAAGCTACAGGATTGACCTCAGTTTATAATCCTGTAAGGGCCCAATCGTTAAAAATCCAACTTAAAAAAAGGCATGTTGGTGCAAATATGCCGACGAAGAAGCCACAGGAGATCACCAATCTTATATGCAGGTGCCGGCTAACAATGAGCATTAGCATGACGCTTGTACTGTTCAATGTGCCTGCTGAAGATGAATTCGGAGATCATCTTGTACATAACGAAGATGCTGAAAACGATTATACTGCAGGAGAGAAAGAAGGAGAAGCATGAGGAGCAAAGTTAAAACATGGATGATAGCATGTAAGAGCGAAGAAAGGTGTTTGGCTTGTAGATGCATGAACAAAGTTGTTATAAGCAAACTCCGCCATAGGAAGAAGGTCCAACTAGTTGTCATGTTGGTAACTAATGAAGCAGCAAAGATACTGCTCCAAGGTCTAAATCGTGCGTTCTAACTATCCATTAGTTTTGCAGATGATATCCTAAAGAAAGATCTGCTTTAACTTGTAAATGCCAAAGAAGCTCTCGCCAAAATCTGGACATGAATTGTTGCCTCAATAAGAAATAATGCTCTCAAGAAGACCATGTTGTCGAAACACTTTGCGGATCACCAACTTAGTAATTGTCTGGCCTGTGTCAAGCCACGATTCAAGAGGACAATGACTAGAAACAAATAAGAGTAGGACAAGAATTAGGAACAAGATAGGAGCAGGACAGGAACTAGGAACAAGACAAGGAGAGAACAGGAAGCAAGAAGCAAGACAAGATTGATCGTAGAAAGACTTGTGTTGATAGTAATTGATTGTACAACAATTAGGTCGGAGCTTTATGCTCACACTCCAAGAGCTAATCTGGTCATGAGTCTAATCTAGTCATGAGTTAAAAATGGTGACCCTTATCCTGTAGGTATATCCTGTAAGCATATCTTATACGCATATTCTGTAAGCATATCTTGTAGGTATATCTTATAAGCATATCCTGTAGGTATATCCTATAGGCATCCTGTAGGCATATTATGTAAGTATATCTTGTAGGCATATCTTGTATTCCGTATCCTGTATCATATATTCGGGTTGTGACAACACCTCCTCCCTAAGGACGAGTTCCACGAGTCTTAGGACCTGGTTTAGTAGGATAACGTCGATGGAAGCAGCAACTTTGGAAGAAGCATGGAGTAAGTTGGATGCAGGTTCCCAAGTGCGATCGGTAGCAAATAACCTTTCCAATCCACCAAGTATTGAAGTTGGCGGCGATGAAGACGAGAATCAAGGATGGCTGCAACTTGTACTCAGGTTCAGTCATCAATGACCACAGAGGGGAGGAGAGAAAGCACGACCAGAAGAGAAGAAGATGATACGGCTCCAACAAGAGGTGTGAAACACAGGATGAAGTTTCACCGTAGATGGTAACTCGAGTAAAAGCTACAGGATTGACCTCACGCAATTGTAAGGGCCCAATCGTTGAAAATCCAACTTAGAAGAAGGCCTGTTGGTGCGAATATGCCGACGAAGAAGCCACACGAGATCACCAATCTTGTATGGGTGCCGGCTGACGATGAGCATCAGCATGATGCTTGTACCGTTCTGTGCCTGCTGAAGATGAACCTGGAGATCATCCTGTACCTGACGAAGATGCTAAGACGATCCTGTACTGCAGGAGCGGAAGAAGGAGAAGCAGGAGGAGCAAAGTCAAAACGTGGATGGTAGCCTGTAAGAGCAAAGAAAGGTGTCTGCCTGTAGATGCGTGAACGGAGTTGTTGTAGGCAAACTCCGCCATTGGAAGAAGGTCCAACCAGTTGTCCTGTTGGTAACTGATGAAGCAGCAAAGATATTGCTCAAGGTCTGAATCGTGCGTTTGACTGCCCATAGTTTGTGGATGGTATCCTGAAGAAAGATCCGCTTTAACCTGTAGACTCCAAGAAGCTCTCGCCAAAACTTGGACATGAATTGTGGCCTCACAATGCTCTCAGGAAGACCATGATGTCGGAACACTTCACGGATCACCAACTCAGCAGTTGTCTGGCCTGTAGCAGTCTTTTACATGGTAGGAAATGAGCTGTTTGGTGAAACGGTCAACCACCACAAGAACTGCATCAAATCCACGAGAAGGAGGAAGATCTGTGAGGAAATCCATAGAAATGGATCTCCAAGGAGCAGAAGGAACAGGAAGAGGACGAAGAAGACCAGAGGCGTGTGATGAGGCATCTTCGACCTGTTGCAGGTGTCACAACTCCGTACAAACCTTTACAAAACCTCGCAACCCAGGCCACCAATAGTTGCGAGTCACCAACTCAACTGTCTTGGCCACACCAAAATGTCTGTAGCCGGGGTATCATGACAATCCTGTACCACACGAGTCCTGCAAACACAACAGGAACGTACAGGAGACCTTCCGGTACAGGAGTCCGTCCTGTATGGAATAACTTGTAGTCTGTACGGGAACTGGAGGAAGAGGAACTTGCAATGTCAGGACTAATGTGTGAGAACACATTCTTTGCCAAGTCGTTGTAGCCAACTGCAAACGGATGTCCTGTAGAAGTGTTGAATCTGCTGGAGCCTGATGAACCTGTAGTGCCGCAAGCCGAATCGATCAGGACCCAACAACACTTGCTTTTGACAGTCATATGCAGGATCGCCCGGGTCGGTGCAAGGTAAGAGCGCTAGACAATGCATCCGCTTGCCATTCGAAAACCAGGCCTGTAACGATGACAAAATCAAAACGTGAAGAATTCTGCCCACCTAGCCTGTCGCCGACTGAGAACTCGAGCCGTTTGAAAAACTCCAGGTTCTTGTGATCTAAGAACTTGTACAGGATGCGCAGCACCTTCCAGAAATGCGCCACTCCTCGAACGAATCCACAATGGCCTTGAGTTCCTTGTCATGAATCTCGTAATTGATCTTCCCGAAAGGAACTTACGAGAGTGAAAAGCTACAGGATGAAGTAACTTTTTCTCCAACTTGTGATAGGATAGAACCTACTGCAAATCCGAGGCATCTGCTTCAACAAAGAAAGGACGAGAAGGATCAGGATGTGCTAAAATGGAGCTGTCGTGAAGGCGTCCTTGAGTGTTGTGAATGCATGTTCGCCTTGTCGGACCAAGAGAAACTCTGTGCGCTTGGTGAGTTCCGTGAGTGGAAGTACACGCTTGGAGAAGTCCTGTATGAATCACCTGTAGAAGTTTGCAAAGCCAAGGAAACATTGTACGTCTCGTACAGACTTGGGCCTCTCCCACTCCACGATAGTCTTCACCTTGTGCATGTCCATGGAAACGCCAAAGGAGAGACGATGTAGCCCAAGAACTCCACAATATCCCTGTCGAAAAAACACTTCTCCAACTTCGCATACAGGCCATGCTGCGAACTTCTGTAAAATTAGTCATACATGCTTGTCATGTGCCGCCTAGTCCTTAAAGAAAATCAAAATGTATCGAGGTAGATCACCACAAACTGGTCAAGAAGTCGAAAGATGTCGTTCACCATGTGTTGGAACATGGCTAGGGCGTTGGTAAGTCCGAAAGGCATCACCGTGTACTCAAAATGTTTATACCTTGTACGAAAGGCAGTCTTCACTCATCGCCTAGACGAATCCGTACAAGATTGTAGGCCCCTCGTAAGTTGATCTTGTGAACACCTTTACTCCTGTAGCCGATTGAGAAGTTCCGAGATTAATGACAATAGATGGGAATTTGCTTTGGTTGTGGACTATAAGGTTTGAATCAAGTCACCATCCAGAACGGTACTCATTGTCTTCTTGACAAAGAAGATAGGTGCTTTTGCAGGGACTTTGAGCGACGAATGAAGCTGGATGCCAAATTGTTTCGATGTACTAGAGAACCTCCAAATCTATAGATGACATGGCATAAATTGGTCCAAATGGTGAAGTCTTCCTCTCCATAAGATTGATAGGATAGACGTAGGACCTGTGAATAGGAAGAACTACAGCCTTGTGCTTATCAAAAACATCCTGGAAGGAGTAATACTTGAATGGCAAGAAAGAAGTAGAAGGAAGAGAAGAGAATTGAAAAACATGAGAGTTAGATACATGAGAGGTAGAAAAGGACGTAGGAGTTACTTGAAAAGCAAAGAGATGAAAAAGAGCAAGATCAGTGGCAAGTTCATGCATAGCAGTGGTAAGAACTCGGAGAGGAGAGAAGGGAACTGTGAATGAAAAAGAGGAAGGATCTTGAGAATGGAACAGAAACAGAGTAATAAAAAGAGGCAGGATTTGGGAAAAATTGTGTTGATGTTGACGAGTGTACATAATTAGAAGAATCCTGTACAGAAGTCTGTGAATGCACAAGAGTGAGGAGAGCCTGCGCATGTGCTAACAAACTAACAGGAGGTGGATCATGTTAAAGAGGAACCTTTGACACTGATACAGGATTGGAAGAACCATGTACAGGAATCCGTGAACTTACAGGAGTTGAGAGAGCTTGCGGATGTGTTGATGAACTGACATGAGGTGGAATCGTGTCGAGGAGGAATCTTCAAAACTGATACAGGAATAGACACAATCAATCCTGTACTGGTGCTACCTCAGACACTAAGGTCATATCCTACCTGCATGAAGGTGCAAAATTAATCCTGTTGTCGGAGAGAAAAACGTGAACGTCCTGGACCTTCAATCGATCTGAGGATTTGCAACCACGAACTATAGCATGCCCAAAACGATGGGAGTCATCCGAGTCTTAATCAAGTTAAAGGAAATCAAACAGTTGTGTCATGAGTGCAAGAGAGATGTGTGGTAGCATGGGAAACTGCACCAGAAGCAACTAGACAACCATTTGCAACCTTTACAGGAGCATGGGAAACTGCGCCAGAAGCAACAGACAATCATCTGCAACCTTTACAGGAGCATGGGAAACTGCGCCAGAAGCAACCAGACAATCATCTGCAACCTTTACAGGAGCATGGGAAACTGCGCCAGAAGCAACCAGACAACCATCTGCAACCTTTATAGGAACTACACACTTCAACTTCATCACCGAAATGCCATGTTGAATTGCAAAAGTGTCATCCATGAAGCATGTATTTGCATTAGTGTCTAACAGGGCAAACTCCTTGAGCTCTCGATTTATTGAGGCGAATGTGACAGGAACCTTGAGTGATAAAATGGTGTGAGCAGCACCAATGGAGCCTGCACCTATGTCCAACTTCACGGCTCCTAAACAAAGTGGACATTCAAGTTTTCCAACTGAACTTCAACTTCAACTTCACGCGTCTTGAACTTCCTGACTTTAATAAGACATTCTGCCACCTCATGTCCTGCTTCACCACAATACAAGCATAAGTTCTCACTGCGACGACGTTGCTTTTTAGTAGTTGAAAGTGGGCCACATTTGTATTTGTCAACCTTCATAGGAACTACTCCAGAAGGTGTCGTAAGAACATGTGCTACAGCTATAGGATTGGCTTGCAGGAACTGTTGACGGATTTTTCCTAACAACGCTAGAACAAATGGTTATCGCAGCAAGCGGCTTGTTGCATGATCTCTGCTAAGGTTTGGGCATCCAATAACATAAGGAGAAGGTCCTTCACGTCATCCCTCAACCCAAAACGGAAGTGTTCGATAATGCAGTCTCATCCCATGGAATGTTTATGCAAAGTTGCTAAAATTTAGATGCATAGACAAAAGTTGGTCGGAATCCTTGTGTGAGCTTTCTTAACTTCGTGCATGCGGAACGATACTTATCGGGATCTCCAAAGCAGACTTTAAAGGTAGCTGGTTGATGGTGGTCTAACACCGTCAAACGCCAGTCGGCACGACAAGCGACAGGACGAAGCGCCGGATAAGGAAGGTACGCATGTACGAACTAATGGCGACAGATGTCAGGCGGCAGCATAACCAGGTGTAGATCCAATCGTCCATACTAACTACCTAGGTACGCAGGACAACACGCGTGAGAGAGGCGCATAAATGCGATAGACAGGACTCTGTCACATGGCAGCATACCAGTAGGAAAGCGCCACTGTACCTAGGGTCTAGCGCTAGGTAACCCACTATATAAGCAGGAAGGCTGGTAGTGGGTCGGGGTCTTTTTGGGAGTCAAGTCTGTGTCTTGTATCTTGCTCCTCTGTCGGAGATAGTTTGTACTTAGGTAGGCATTATAAATATATCCATACTCCTTCTATTCACCTTACAAGTAGGGATCCCCGCTTGTCCCACTCCTAGGCTGAGCAACGCTCTTTGCCAAACCACTATAGTAAACTCCCCCACCCTGTACACGGACCCTCGGCGTCCGAGTAGAGGCCATTCAACACCTTCCATTACTTCCGAGGTAAGGCCGGCTTGCCGGTTCGGACCCCCGAGTTGGACGCTATCCACACCACTGAGGCTTCCTGAGAAACACCACATTTGGCTTGTGGAGTCCCCGACGACCATTTGTGGCGACCAAGGAGGGATAAATATACACACGGATGGAGTTCACTGTAGCAAGCAGATGAGAGCCGGGATTAACTCGTTCGAACAAATAAAGATCGACAAGAAATAGTTGCCAGGAGGATGCAACAGGCCGCCGAGGGAGTTTGATGGAAGGCATCAAGGCACCTTGTTGCCACAATTGGCCCCTGCCTTACCTACCTGAGGGAACGACGTAAATACCGCATGGCCAAATCTCTGAGCAGCAGTAAACCTGGACACCAGCGGCAGAGGTGGTCGCACGCAGCCAACAACGAAGAAGGATATGAACAAACTATAGCACGTTCGAACGTCAGTCCAGGTACAGTAGCATGCGGGTATGAGCAGCACCGGACGGGCGACTTTGCTCGAGAATGACATACGATGCAGAGTGGAACGGCAAGACGATGGAAGCCCTCCACCTCTCAACATAGGCGAAAGTGATGGCCACGATGAGCCCCCACACCAAAGAGCAAAACCCGTGTTTGACGAGTACCCCCAAAGGAGGAAACCCCGCACAAGACAACTCCAAGAAAGGGCAAGCCTGCGGCGAGGCAGGAATCTCGAGGGGCTGAAAGCAACACGATAGCGACAGGGTGAGCTGGAGGTCCAGCGTGGCCAGCGCCACAACGGACGTAAGTAGGAAACCTAGGGCCGCCGTCACCCACCAGGGTGAGGCGGGGGCCCGTGGCTACCCGAAAAGAGGGAAGGAAGAGCCTCATCCAGAAGGCTCCGTAGGGAGGGGCATCTACCAATAAGGCAACCTCTGCACCAGGAGTTCAGCTGATCAACGATGCAGCAAGCCAAGGTGGTTACCAAAGATGAGAATCCAAGACTTCGGAAGACCGGGGACACATGGGACGACCACCTACGCGCGAAGGCGACTGGACGTCAACGAGCTGACGAACTGGGAGGAGGTACCAAAAAGGGGGCCGTACAGTGGCCATTCTGGACAAGGGACGAGGGGATTTCGTCCAAGGGCAGGAAAAATGTGCCTGAGCGACCAACATGCATCGGCCCCGTGAGGGAAATCTGCTAGTGCACATGGTAGAGCTGCAACCATCACCAGATGAGGGGATACCATCTCAGTGCGAGGAGGATTCACCCCATCAATCACTACCGTCTAGACGTCGCGAGGGGATTCCGCACACGGTCCTACAAAACCACTCACTGGATGAGGAAATACCATTCCATCCGAGGTAACCGCACCACCAGCCATCAGGTTGGTCCGCGAGGGGGCCCCGAGGGACAGCCGGAAGGAGCCCATCCTTGTCACCCACCCTCAACATGAGGGTAGGGCCGCGAGGAGGAGGAAGGTACCCACATAATATCGGGACGATGACTACACCACGTCTGAAGCGGAGGGTCTGGATCGGAGCACTTCTCAAGCCCAACGGGATGCCATGGGAACCGACCCGGTTACCTTACTAGCCCGCGCGCTCAATCGGATGCAGGAGAGCATCGTACTAGTGCCCTTACCTGCGTTCCGTGGAGCAAAGGGGGAAAATGCAGACCAACACGTACACAAGTTTGAACAGGTGTAAAACTCTAGAGCGTAATCAACAATCACAAGAAGCTGAGTGCATTCGCATGCACCCTGGACAAGAAGGCACACGCCTAATGGATGCAATTCCACGAGGCAAATGAAGAAGCTCGCTGGGAAACCGCACGGAGGGCGTTTTCAGGATACCTTCCGGGAGGAAAAGAGTAAAGAAGAGGTGATCCACAAGCTAACGAGCTTGAAACAGAAAGCGGCAGAGTCAGTCAATGAATACTAGTCCGCATGTTGGGGTACATCGCCTGGCTAAGGGACGCCTCAATTGACTTGACCAAAAAAATGTGGTACCGAAAGGGACTGCAGCCGGAGATCCGCAAGTGGATCAGCTTAGATGACGATCAAACATTTGACAAATTACTCCGATATGCCAAGAAGGTTGAGAAATGGGAAGCTGAAAGACGCCAGGAGAGGAAGACGTAGGACAAATCGGATGCAGAGGGGGCAAACGACACCACCTCAGATGAGGAAAACCTCTCGATGCTCCAAAGCCAGCCAGAAAGGAGAGATGGCCGGGAGCCAAGGGGCACATGCAGTTGCAGTGGGGGAGACCCAACGAGGGGCCACACGGAAGGAAGACTTAACCACAACACTGGCTCAAATGGGATACACCACACGCAGGGATAAGTATTGTCAGGCATGTAACATTCGCGGGTCCCACAACATGGATGATTGCTACCAGCTGACCGAACTCCTGAGCAATAGGCTACCATAGGCGGCCGCACTAACAATAGAACGAAGACTGAAGGGGGTGTAGATGGCCGAAGGAGTTACAACCACAGGACGGAGTGGGATAATTAACCCCGTAGGAGGTCCTGTTCGAGAGACCGGAATCGTAGGTTCTGTTCCACGAGCGGCAATCGTACCAACTCAGGTATGGCGATAAAGAGGGCCGAAACGCAAGGAGGTGATGTGCGCACTTTGTAGAGGCCCACACCCGCTCTACTGATGTTCATGAGTATCACTAATCAAACCAATGCTAGAGGTGCAAGCAGTCGGCGTCGCTAGGGCGAGTAACGGGCAGATCCCCGCTAGCCCAACACCAACCCTACACCGCAAGTAAACCAAGTAACGATTGTATTGCCAGGACAGGATGTTGGGACAAACATAGTACCACAGGCTCCCTTAGCGGATGAAACAAGGGAACCACAAGGGCACAGAACCAAGGGAACACAAAGGTGCTCAAAAAAGAAACAGGCAACAAAACCCCTAGTATTAAAGCAGTGGGTAAGGAAGCAAACTGAAGGACTGACCATCTCGGACCCACAGAGCCCAGCCAAGGCCAAGAATCGCTAAGAAATGTAAGGAGACAGCAAAGCTGCGCCTTTAAAAGGAGAGAGTCCCAGACGTAGACAGGACAAGAAACACCACTGATTCCCACCACACGATGGAGGAATCGGGCATGACCAGCAGCAAGGCCCCCACCAAGAGGCACTGCAACCACAGTGGACTTACCAACCATTCTGGTTCGCATGGTGGGGTCACACAATAGCAAGGTGATTATAGATAGAGGGTCGGCAATCAACGTCATGTCAGCAGAAGCTCCATAGGGAGTTGTGTATGCCAACTCCGGAGCCTACTCCCTTTCAAGTATGCATGGCAAATAGGCCGAGGTGGCACCTAAGGGCATCTTGAGGGCAGTAGAAGTCGACATCCAAAAGGTCAAATTTTGGATAAATGTTGTGGTCCTAGACATGCACGCTAGAGGGGATTGACCTACTCCTCGGTCGACCCTGGCTCAGGGGTGCGAAGGTGCAGCACAACTGGGAGCATCAACAAATAAGATTCTGAACCAAACGTGCGATAAGGTCCGTACCTACAGGCCAAACCCAGGCCCCTGCATAGAAATTCAGGGCACTGGAATATTAGGCCAAGCAGGCGCGGAGGATGGAACGAGGGCACAACGGCGACCTTTGCAGGCCGACCCCCGGGATCAGGCCGTGCCAAGTAGGAGGCCTATCATTAGAGGCAGCTCAGCGTGAACGAACCAAGGATCGCAGGGGGAGTGACCAAAGCCCAAAACTATCCAGACATAGTGGGGCGCAAAAACTGGTTCACCGACCACCAGGACGATTCCGGAAGGCCCATTTGGACACACCACAGTCAGACAATCGCACCAATCAAGTAGAGCCCCCAATCCCAGTACAGTATGGACCAAAGCCCTATATCGGCCCTGGCCTCAACGGCAAGTACCCACTACCAATGATCGAAGATCAGCCCTGGAAGTGGGGAGGGGAGAAGCTCCAGCATAGACCCTCCCTGGTAGAAGTAGGACGAAGTCCCAGAGATGCGGGACGTGCGAGGCCAATATGGGGAAGAAGCAGGAAGGGATTAACAAGTAAGGCTTTGCAGTTAGAACCAGGATGGGCTCCACCAGGCCATCAAAACCACAACAGACAACGATAATGGACATGTACCATGACGGCAGCCAACAATAGCCGATCTAGCCACCCAGAGGAGCACAGGCCGAGGAATCCCGGGGCAGGGCAATCAGACCACGAGGTAACACAACAGGGAAGACGGAGGGGTCAAAGCAAGATCTCCAAATGCACGTGTGGCCAGCTCAAATGATCACATGGTTCACGACATTGGACCGCATGTGTGAGGCACGTACTACAAAGACAATGATGGTCGGACAGCACCATCATTGCGGATCTGGGCGTAGGGATAGCCGCGCCAATCACCTCGGAGGAAGTCACAAGGACTGCCATGACACCTATACTTGGACAAGAGACGTAAGTGCCACACTCCATTGCCATGACACAGGGTGGAGGGAGAGGAATCGACCAGTGGTATTGAAGAGATTCGTTTGTTCATTGAGGGCCAGGAACGAACAGCAAACTGGTGTCGCCCAGACACTCTAAGTTCAAAATTAATCGGGCAACCCGACGTTCGATGAGTCAGGAGGCAGCTGCGGTTGGACAAATTCTTTGACCTTCCGTGGGGAGGAGTGAAGGACCCGGGATTTGCCAAGAAGGCCAAGAATTCATCCAGTCAGCGGAACTAGTAGCTAGTCAAATCAAGCGGAGGGGGATTTAGTGCATGATGAGAGTGCAGTTCTTTCGCATTATGTCGATGAACTAGCGATAGTCTCCGACTACTAGGGGATGGCCTCGCCTTAGGGGAATGTTCGAACACATAGATTCAATAGCCCGCCACAGGGACCTTGGGCTACGAGGCATACAAGCGAAGGAGGAAGCAGCTGAGTTCATAGCACTAGTGACCTTCATGCTTATGGGAAGATTGGAGACAAATTCCCAGGTGGTTAGCAAACAGTCTCTATAGGACCTAGGAAGGAGTCGCGGTAAATTGGGCTGAGTACTTGGTTCCGGCTCTAACCAGCGAAATTCACGGAGTTCGGACCAGGACTGAGCAAAGGCTTTCCATGGCCGGCCACATCGCGATTATGACCACATTGCTGGTTGGCCGGACGATAGTTAGAGCACCACCACCACTCCAAATGAAGGACAAAGAACAGAGGAGGAAAGGTTAGTACAACCGTAGGGAACAGCCATGACCTCCGGAATCGACAAAGGAAGGTGGAGGGCAACCCCTTCCCTGACCAGGAATTACCAGAGCATGGGACCCTAAACCCATACACGCAATTCCCCTAGTTGTAGGATCCTTGCTACCACCGGAATTTCCGACAGTAACACCCGAGCAATCAACGAACCCGACCAAGGAAAGGAGGGAGGCAAGGGGGATGAGTCAAAAGGTAATTACCACATTTCTAGGCCAACGGACGATGGGCCTCCATGGCTTATACCAAGCTCGCGGAGGCCTTCGACTAGTTAAAGGAAGCAAGGCGATACATAACAACCTCAATCTCCCAGCTGTGGCGAAGGACATGATGACATAGTGGCAGAGCTCACAGAACGATGGTAGGAAGCACGGGAAGATACCCAAAAGCTAAAAATTGCTGTGTCAAGGGGTTGACTGTGTATGATAACATTTAAAAAAAAAAGGACGCCTGGGAACTTTGGAGCGAGAGGACAGCAAAATTCTGAAGTTATACAACAAGTGCAAAACCCTCCTAAGGCTACTGAGGACAACCGGCAAACCCGCAGCCAGGTCATAGCAAAGAAGGCAAGAAGGTACACGAACTTAGATCCGAGATAGAGCGGGGGAGCGGGGAGCTCGCAGAAGCACAAGTAGAACTGACGACGGTCAGAGAGGAGTTGTGAACAAGGCTCAACTCGCAAGGGCTAGTACCACACCTACAGCCAGCCAAGCAGGACCCCTACTCGAGGAGCCAAAGGTGAGCGGCGCGATACCATCAAGTGCAAGACAGAGCACGGGTCAACTAGGGAACCGAATCCACCATGAATCACCTCAGGGTTGAGGGAGCACGCCCAACAACAAGCCCAACTACTCATAGCAAGGGAACATGAGTTACAGCACTCACGCAAACAAGTCCAGGGGCTGGAGGCTCAAGTAAAACACACGTAGGAAGAGCAGGAGGCGGGGTTCCAGAGACAGAAGGCTCAGGAGATAACGATTGCAACCCTGAAGCAGAAGCTAGTCGCTGTAGAAAACGAAGTCGCTACCTACCGTAAACAATCGGGCATAGCCTAGGGGAGAGAGAGCACATGGCTCGAGGACGTGCAACGAATAAGCCCGGGCATCTGGTTGATGGTGGTCTGACATGTGAAACGGCCAACCGGCCGAAACGAGCGACGGGATGAAGCACTGGATAAGGAAGGTATTGCAAGTACAAATTGATGGCAACAAATGTTAGGCGGTGGCATAACCAGGCATAGATCCGATTGTCCGAACCAACTACCCAGGGTACGCAGAATAGCACGCGTGAGAGAGGCACATAAATGCGACAGACGAACTCTGTCATAGGCGGCAGACCAATAGGAAAGCGCCACAGTGTCTAGGGTCTAGCGCTAGGTAACCCACTATATAAGTAGGAAGGCTGGTAGTGGGTTGGGATCTTTTTGGGAGTCAAGTCTGCATCTTATATCTTGCTCCTCTATCGGAGATAGTTTTACTCAGGCAGGCATTATAATATATCCATACTCCTTCTATTCACCTTACAAGCAGGGATCCCCCACTTGTCCCACTCCTAGGCTGAGCAATGCTCTCTGCCAAACCACTATAGTAGAACTCCCCCACCCTGTACACGGACCCTTGTGGCGTCCAGGTAGAGGCCATTCAACACTTTCCATTACTTCCGAGGTAAGGCCGGCTTGTCGGTTCGGACCCCCGAAGTTGGACGCTATCCACAGCGTCTTAGCAACCACTGAGGCTTCTTAAGAACACACATCTAACCTGCGGAGTTCTCGCGATCAGCATCCATGAATCCTTCAAAGTCTTCCATCGAAATGGCCAGCAAAGGGGGATCCAACTAGTAAGGATGCCAAAAGGCCAATCTTTTATGCATCAGTCGAGTAGCAGCGTGGTTGCATGCAGATCAAAAGCTTAATCTAATTTAGGAAACCTTGAAAATCGGTGCATTGCAACTGAACTTCTTTAGCATGCCTGATCTTTGGCTCTGAAGAAGAATTCGATGGAGAGGAAAACCACAGAATGCTTGAGAGAGAGCCTACGCTGCAACCTTGGAGGATGCATCAACACTTGCATGTGCCGCGTTGGTGGAACCTTGCAAATCTATGACCACTTGGCCCAAAGTGGCCAGCTATGAAGCAACATTTGGTGCTCGCGTTGAAATTGCTCAAATTTCTGTGATCTGTGAAAGAAAAGGAGGAGGAAAACAATGGAGAAAATCTAAGATAAAAAAAAGTAACTGAAAATCGGGGAGCTATGAAAGTAATTACTATCAAAACTGTCAGGCCACAATTTAAAAGCAAGGAGGCTTGACTCAAAAGCAGGACAAGAACTAAAACATGAGGCAAAAGAGCAAGACAAGAATAAGACAAGAATAATCGTAAAATGACTGGTGTTGATAATAACTAATTATACAAATTAGGTCGGGCTTTTATTCTCACAACTTCAAGAGCTAATCTAGGCAAGAGGTAAAAATATACTCCAAGAGCTAATCTAGTCATGAGCTAAAAATAATGTTTCTTATCCTGTAGGCATATCTTATATCCCGTATCTTGTATCTTATATCCTGTAGGTCGTATTCTGTATTCTGTATATCTTGTAAGTATATCATGTAGGCATATCATGTCGGCATATCTTGTAGGCATATCATGTATCCCGTATCTTGTACTTGTAGGTCGTATCCTGTATTCTGTATCGAGTCATGACACCTAGGACATGTGAAGCCTGCACTAGAGGCATGAAAATTGAAGTGGTGATGACAGCGGAGAGAATGACAATGGATGAGAGCTGGAGGTCTTGCATGGCCAATGCTACAAGGGACCCAAGGTAATAAACCGAGGGCCATCGTCACCCAACAAGGAAAGGTAGGTCAACCTTGGATGCCCAAAAAGAGGGGAGGAAGAGCCTCATTTGGAAGGCCCTTGTAGGGAGGGGCCAACCACCGAGGAAGAGATCTCCATACTAGAGGTTTAATAGATCGGATATGCATTAGGTCAGGGTGAGTACCTGGTATCGAAAGGGACTATTTAGAAATGGATTAGGTTGGATGACAATTAGACGTTTGACAAGTTACTTCGATATGCCAAGAAAGCTAAGAAGTGGGAAGCCAAGAGGCACTAGGAAAAGAAGACACAAAATAAAATCAATGCTAAAGCTCGAAGGAGCAAATGACATTACCATGGATGAGTAGACCTTCGGACGCCCCAAGGCCTACGAGAAGGGAGCGATGCTTGGGAACCAAAGAGCAAGGACAACTACCATGAGGTGAGGCTCACATGGCCGAGAGGCAGATTTGGCTGCAACACTCACCTAATTGGGATACACATCGTGAGAAGATAAGTACTATAAAATATGTAATGTCCGTGGATCCCACAATACATAACGATAATTGAATTAAAATAGCGAAAATGTACACAAAGGACAATAAACTGTATGCTAACTATACTTTGCCTCCACAATACCTTGAATATCCATAGGATATTCGTTATACCCTGGAAGTCTTGGATCCCACAATACATATGATTGCTACAAGCTGACCAAGTTGATGAGCAAGACACTAACCTAGGCAATTGCATTAACAATCAAACAAAAGCCGAAGGTAGACATGGATAACCAAAGGGGCTAGGGACGTAGGACCAACAAGAATGATCAATCCCATAGAAGGTCACGGTCGGAAGAGTGCAAACTGGAGATCATGATCTCAAGAGTGATAACCATATAGGCAAAGGTACAACAATAGGGATAGACAACCAAAACACTGGGAGTTGGTCTGTTGCTTGTGCAACAGTCACTACCCGCTCTACCGTGCTAATGGATCTCCATGATCTAGCCAATGCTAGAGGCACACGTACAATATTTTTTACTGTATTTCTTTTATGAATTAACCTTTTTAAAACATTAATTAGTATTTATTAAATATTATTTAATATTTTATTAATAAATATAATAATGTCAAAAATGTCAAATTGCTTAATTAGCGGTTATGTGTCGTCCCCATGATGGCCTACCCACCATTAACTCCTACTTAAGCAGGCTAATTATTGTTACCAACCTAAATATGTTTATTCATAACAGTAATTTGAATTAAACCAGCAAAAATGTA
Organism: Selaginella tamariscina; assembly: GCA_003024785.1. Taxonomy (NCBI): domain Eukaryota; kingdom Viridiplantae; phylum Streptophyta; class Lycopodiopsida; order Selaginellales; family Selaginellaceae; genus Selaginella; species Selaginella tamariscina. The sequence goes on along the minus strand of PUQB01000641.1, from coordinate 102,571 downwards.
CAAAGGACAATAAACTGTATGCTAACTATACTTTGCCTCCACGATACCTTGGAATATCCATAGGATATTCGTTATACCCTGAAGTCTTGGACATTGAAGCTCCAGCTCACAGATATCGGTTTTGTCATGCTTCAGACCTTTACCGGTCTTCAATGCCGGGATACTGTCGCATGCCGTTCCACGAGCCAAGCCAACATACAGCACAAAACCAGATGAAACTCCAAGAAAGCCAAACCCTTGTATAAATCTGGCAACCACAAGTCGAGGGCGAAGTAGGTGAAAAATATCACCAAGGAGGAAGACCAACTCACACCAGAAAGTACTGGATAATGCCCAAACCACATGTACCAGCCAACCCCCAAGAAGCCCACAAGTCCGTCCCCCAGGAACACTAGGAAATGCCTACACCCAGTACCCAAAAAGACCTAAAAACTCCCTCAGAGCTACCCAAAACGTGATCAACCAACAAGGTTAGGCCAATGGTGAATCATCCGGAACACACACTCCCCCACCAAGGAACCACAGTAGCACCAGAAAGTGCCTAACCCACACCAACAGTACCAACTGTAGCCCACAAACAAACAAACTACCATGCAGCTGAATACAACACCTTAAACCGAACCACATTCCACTCCTTGTAAATCGTTAAGAGTTCGTCGCCCCATTGAATGATGCCAACCAGAAAGACCACTAAATGGTGATCGCTCACTTGAAACCTAATGCAATATGAGTCGATACCGTGTTCCAGTGCTTCCTGCCAACGCAGAAACCACAGCTGGTGCATCCCCTTCAGTAGAAAGCACCTGACAGCGGTGCGATAAAACCAAAGGACTAAGACAACGGGTGTAGGAGGATACAGTAGGTGAGAAAGCAAGACAAAAACAGCCACACAGCAGCAAGAAATGCCAATGCTGCAAACCAGCAGAAGGCCATGAAGAACATACAGCAGATGCCCAAACTGGGCAACTACTGTAGCTGTGTAAATCCCTCACACCTAGATGGAAATACCAACTACAACGGTGTATAGCAGCTTAGAGAACAATCGAAAGCTCAAAAACGAACACAAACCGACAAAAAACACACTTGAAAAGGCTATAGGAACCCTTAAGGAAGTCGCGCGTGGATCTCACAATCCGCTCAGAATCTGTAGCTGAAACTTGATCCGGTGCCCCTAACCGTCCAAGGATCTCAGCCATGTATTCAAATCAAAAATCCGAGATCGGACTTATGATTTCCTCAAGAACCCTAGATCCCCCTCTATGAACCCTAGAAGAAGTCGCGCATGGATCTCCGCTGGGAATTTGTAGCTGAAACTTGGTCCGGCCACTCCCAACCGTCCAAGTATCACAGCCATATATTCAATTCTAAAATCCGAGGTCAGATTGACGAGCCGTACCATATGTTTATTCATACTGCTAACTTCGTGTGGCCAATTGTTTGCCCTCACCCTTCAGTATGGACGCCTAGCAACCAACAATATGCCCAAACTTAACTTTGGCTACGTCCTCATGCCATGGGTGCCTCGTACGCAATCTCACCTCTCCAGACCTCTTGTTGCTCTGAGGCTATGACATGCTACGTGAGTGTGAGTTCTCCCATGTGCTTGCTATGAAAGCTGTTCCTCCCTAATGGAGGAAGTGGCCATACCTTGCTAGATGTGTAGTTGGTCATGAACCTCCTTTACTTGTTTGCGGTGTCTTGCTGTCCTTCAACCTACTGACCTCATGTTGAAGGGTCTTGGTGGTGGTATGTTGTTGTTGTAGCTGCGCAACCTCATGTTGTGCCTTTGCAATTGCTCCCAACAACTCTGGTCGGGCTCTATCGGGTGCCTAGCTGATGGACTCAATGTTTGCCTTGGTTGAGCCTCCTCCTATGGAGCGGGGTCTCCTCCTTGCCTTCGTTCTCCTCTACCCTTGGTCGATGACATTCCTCCCGTTGCTGCCTTGTCAAAAGTGGTATAGGATTGTGAATTGTCTTTCAACATACGGTTCTCAAGCATCATGATCAAGGAGGCAACTATTACCTTCTTTCCCAGTAGGGCATGTCGGGCATTCATGCTAGGGATGTTCAAGAACGGTCCAGAAGAACTTTGCAAATAGGAATGTGAGCAGTGCCACCATGTCCCGACCTCTGTCCTATTCAATGGTGAGGTCTGTCAACGATTTCCTCCTTGATTCCTCGGTACCACTGAGCTTCTTCCTCTAGGCCGGCAACTGATGTACCTACGCCTGGACTTCATGTTGCCTCCATCATAGGTAGATAAGAACTTGACGACTTCCGTTGCTGAGTGTTCATGCTTTTGCATCTTCCCTAGCTGCTGCATCCAGTCGAGTAGCTTTTAAGTGTGGACGAATTCCCTACTTTTGGATAATGTTGGATAATGTAGCTCATTGACTGAGTGGACCAACACTGACTTGACCTAACCCTATCCACCTCATGTCTTACTATTGCTGAACCCTAATGGAGTGATCGTTACACTACTATTGGGATGCCCTAAATCCAACGGTTGTCCCTTACTTTGGTCCCTTGCTGCCGGGTGCAATGTATGGCATGAGGTGGTTTTCCCATTGACCCATTGCCTGAGTTGTCGCTTGTTACATCCCATGGCCAATAGCATCGTGCCATCGGTCCCTTCCAACCTAGTCAGAACTTTCTTCTCTTGGGTTCACTTCTTATACCACCATATTTGTTGTCCAACTTGGAATGTGTTAAACGTGCACCGATTGTCCTTCCAATGCTTCAATTGTTGCTATCCCACTTATCCAATTTCTTCAATATGTCAACCAATACTTGGGGTTCCTTCAAGAGGTGATCCTGTCTTGTATATTTAATGTCTAATTAATTATCATTTAGCGTGTAAGATTATACAAAAAATGTAACTCTTATATAATATTCTTTATTTGGTTTATATTAGGTGCCACATGATATGAATTTTAATGTTTATTACATTGTCTAATATTTTATTTGGTACTAAGGAGCTTGAGAGGTATATAGTTTTTAACTATTATTACATCAATATAATAATTAAAAATCAGACTACTAATATCATTGAAGCTCTAGTGATATTAAATAAAGTAAATTAATTAATTTACACTAATTTAAATAGACTATTAATTATTATTTTATAAACAAACTACTCGTTAGTTTGCTGCAACAGTGAGTCCTTAAAATGCATTGTTAACACATTTTATTAGGCACTACTCTAGATTGATCATGAGTAGTACTAACTATATAATTAAATTAAATGCACTCTATTAGGTACCACTCAACCAATATATTTAATTTTTAATCATTAATACATTGTTTAATGTACTCTATTGAGTACCTCTCCAACTTAATTGATACTTAATTTGATTTTTAATATTTATTACATTATTTAGTTTACTTTATTTACTATTATTTGAACTTGAGTGTTATAAACTAGAAATATTAGTGTAGCATAATCAAATTTATCAAAGAACACATCTAATAATAATATAAAACAAATTATTGAATTATTAAAATATAATGATATTCTTTTTTACAGACAATAACAGAAAATATTAAATAAGAAGAAAATTAAAGTAATATCATCTTTGATATTAAGATGGAAAACGTGAAAATGAAAATAAATAACATACATAAAAAATCAACATCTTATGAAGTTAATAATTGTTCATATTATGACTTAATTAATAATTATTTATATTACTTAATTAGACAAATGACAATCTTTGACAATTGAATATAATAATAAGAAGGGATTGCCACCCCAAATAAATTTTCTAACCATTAAAAATGAATAACTAACAAAACAAAAGTAATTTTAAAGATAAAGGGTATTATCATGTCAAACAAGTTTTTCATATTACATAATGGGGAAAAAGAGAAAACATGAAAGTGATGAATAATAAAAAAAATATTAAATTTAGATTAAAATGCAAATGGAGATTGAAGTAATTTATATTGGAATATGATTAATAAAAAAACGAGACATATGACAAGTTAAAGATTATCATAAAATATTATTATTAAACATGAACAATTACAAATATTTAAAAAGTTAAATTTTACGATACATACTTCATTTTAGCCATGATATCTCATATGTGAAGAACAATATAAAATATGTACAATATAACAATAGTACAGGTTTTAGTGGGTTTATTAAAAAAAAATGATGGATAACAATGGGTGGATATACATATTCACTTTAATGAATATGATTCAAAAGGTAACTTGAAGGTTAAAAAGGATAAGAAGTATCATTTTTGTATTAAGTTTAAAAATAGCTTTATTATCTTTTAAATAATGTGAGAATGATAAAGATAAATAAAATAATTTTTTTAAAATCAAATTTCATTTCTTATTATATGCAAAAAACTACTTTTATCATAATATTAACTTGCTTAATAAAATTAACTTCCATATTTACATTTACATGTTATGGTAATTACAATTTTAATTAAGATTGTTTTATTGTGAAACTCAACGAGGATTCATTATATGACAAACACAATAAAAAAGATACATTTAAATATAATAAATAGAGATTTATATGAATTCTTAAATAATGTATCGCATTTCTAACTTGGTGGGTCGATGATATATATGAAATAAAAAGTTTAAGTGACATTGGGTCAAATGGTTTAAGACTCTTCGTAAACTAATTGACTCTTTGCCCATGTAAAAATTTGTGGAATATATAAAATAAACATTCATGAATATGTGAAATAAAACACTCAAATGGCATTAGGTTAAACGACCGTAGGGCTTCTAATAAACACCAAGATGTGTAAAGGGTTTTATGTATAATGGATATCACAAGATCAAATAAACTTGATATAAATCTTAATAAGGACAAGGAACTTATAACCGCATTACATAAATATATGATAAGGGCGAATATATATTAGAAAGTCAAGCCCACAAATGCTTGAATCATATTAAAATTTTAGATACAGTCTTTCATAAGTATTGGATTTAATAATAATTTCAAATATTCAAATGTGAACTACTCCAAAACAATAAAATATTCTTTAAGTTACTAATGAGAGAGTTTATCAAATTAAAACTTGATTATAACATTCTCTAGAATATCCAACTATTTAGAAATAAATAAAACAAAGTAAAGAAGGGGGAATATGCTAACCGGATGCTCTGGCGGGGAATACCTTACCGAGTGGCTTAGACTCTGTGTTTGCCAAGTTTACAAACTGAAGGCCGACAAGTGGAATTGAACACTATTTAAGCAGCTTTCAATGTATGCATTTCAATGATGAGAGAAGATTCTAACTGGGTAAATTTATTTCCATCAATTAACTAACATGTATAGTAATTAATATGATTGTTTTCTTGTTTTGAAGCTCTAGGAGCTTATTTTCTGCGCCATGATTGAAGATTATGATACTGGCACATAGGACAAATTTTGTGTATAAAATAAAAAAGATGTTATTTTTGGGAAATTAGGGCTCATATGATCCGAGCTCAGAAATTGTTGGATCTGGGCGGATTTTGCAAATGCAGAGCGGGTCATGGGTCTTGACAGATGTTTGGCGCTTCCGATTCTTATATTCTTTGCGCTCCTCCTTGCAAACTACCATATTGTTTTGTCTATGTTGATCCAGCCTTGGAACAGTCTACAGTGTTTCATTCATGTCTTCCTGTTTACTGTACTAAACATTATGATATTAATCTCGTATGGATTGGCTGTTCTGCGCGATCCTGGACAAGTCCCACAGAATTACCTCCCTGATCTCGAGACCTCACAAACCAAGGTATATAATGATTATTGTAGTTGTTATGATATACCAACATAATATTTATGTAATGTCATGTTAATCCATGCACATGCACTGTCTATTGCACACGCACGCACGCTTATTGTTTTCAGGGTAAAGAAAGAAGGCTTTGTGATAAGTGTGGGCAATATAAACCAGCTAGGGCTCATCACTGCCGCGTTTGCAAGCGCTGCATAATACGAATGGTATTGTCTTAGCATCGCTATCCATTGTTTCTTAGCATTGTTTCTTCAGGATCATCACTGTGCATGGATTAATAATTGTGTTGGCCACAGAAACTACAAAGCGTTTTTTCTGTTGGTGTTTTACCTCTTTCTAGGATCCGCCTATTCTTCAACACTTTTGGGTTGTTCAACTTTAGAAGACGGCCAACCATCCTATTACTTGTGGAAGGTACTGGAGCTATCATTGTACCGGTATTCAGTATTATGAGAACTTGTGTTTGACAGGTGCTGTATGGATTCAGTTTACTTGTTGCTTTCCTTGTATTTGGATCTATGCTTGCTTGGAACTCCTACTTGCTCTCTCAAACAAGACTACGATTGAGGTAGATCATCTTCTTCACACACACACACTGATTTATCATACGACAGTTTCACCAAGGGAAAAGGGAAGGTTGGATTGCCGAGAAAGCTGGACAGACTTACCGTCACCCATACGACTTGGGACTTTCTGCAAATTTAATCAGCGTGGGACCTAATGAGTTTGTTAATCATCCTTACCAAGTTTAACATGTTGTTTGTGTAATACAGGTTTTAGGACCGAAGACCAATTACTGGCTGTGTCCAATGTCAGTGGGTCACATAGGATCCGGCTTACGGTCGCGGACAAACTCAGAGAATCTCATAACCAGTGTAAACAGTACAGACTTGGGTTAGACTTGAGACAATAAACGGTTGCTATATTTATTTGTTCACCATAATATGTAAACTCCAAATCGTATATTAACAAAAGATAGTTAAAGAAACCAATCACCTGATGTCAGTGATGCCAGCGTGTCATTTTCCATGTAATTATGTCTGATTATAACAACTAGTTCATTTCATTGATGATAAGTTATAAAACAAAAATTAAATAACTAAAAGATTTTGCCTGTGATGCTTGATGCCAATTAAATTTATTTTATACTATTATTTAAAAGTTATATACCACTGGTACCAGGTATGATTTTGGCGTCTTGCCGCCTCTTGTAGTTGTTATCTGCTTTACAGCTGCTCCATTACCGGACTTTCGCTTTTAGGCAGGGAGCTGGAAAAAAAAAAGGGGGGGGCAATATCATTACTATTGTGTGCGTGGAATGTTAAAATTACTAAGCATTTTCAGTTAACTGGTCAAGTTGACCGGTGGTGAAAAACAGCTGGGCTGGGCTGGTGCCAGCCAAAATTCACGTATCAAAAAATGCTCCACACCGTATCCCAATGTCTTATATATATACACACACACATTTCCAAACGTCGGGTTGGCTCGTTATGGAAGGTGTAGTTCCACATTGCTTCAGGTGTCCTATTTCATTGGAGCCCATGGCAGATCCGGTAAGTCTTTGTACAGGAGTAAGCTACGAAAGATCCAACATTGAGAGATGGCTCAGTGCTGGTCACAAGACATGTCCAATCACTTGCAAGGATTTGGATTGCCTGGAATTGACTCCCAACCGCATGCTCAGGAGCTTGATCTCGCAATGGCGTGACAAGAATAAGCACTCCAAGAGAGACGTGTCAAGCATGATTGAGGAGGTTGAATCTGCAGGAAGCGAGCAGCAGCAGCTCCGAATACTAAAGAGCCTCAAGTCTATGGCTCGGCAGAGCGCCAGGAACAGCCGGTGCATTGGGGAAGCTGAGGATGCAATCCCAGTTCTCGCATCGATACTTACTTCAACGACTATATATGTCCGGTGTCGTGAAGAATCGCTGGGGATACTAGTGCTCTTGCCCATGAGCTCTACACACGAAGGATTCTAGCTAGCAACAGAAGCTCATTGATTCAGTCTGCTCTATTCTCTGCAAGGGATTGACTTGGGCTCTCGCGTCAATGCAGCTACTCTTGTTGGAAACTCTCGTGGGTACAGAGAGGGATCTGAAACTTGCGGTCGGTGGCAATCACAAGTGCTTTGCGGGGCTGGTTGAGCTTCTCAACCAGCAGCCAGAGTCAATGGCTGTGAAGGCGAGCTTGAGAGCTCTCATGTGCTTGTGCAGTTCAAGGAGGAACAGAGTCCTCGCTGTTGAATGCGCGTCATGGAGGCGCTGGTGGATATTCTTCCGAGGATTCAGGAGAGGTCCACTTGCGAGAATGCCCTTGCGATTGTCGAAATTGTTTGCCAGTGTGCAGAGGGAAGAGCCGAGTTGGGAGGTGTACGGGGTGGGATATCGGCTATAGGCGGAAAGATTGGTACGGTGTCCGGGATGGCCACCGAGTCGGCTGTACGGACGCTATGGCTGGTCTGTACGTTTTCTTCGGACGAGGGAATCCAGAGGAGGGTTGTGAAGAAGGGAGGGTCGTGGAGAAGCTGCTGTTGATGCTGCAAAAGGATTTCTCGTCCAGGACGAAGCATGAGATGGGAGATTTGCTAAAGTTACTGTGTAATATCCGGGAGCATTGCCCGGATGTTTTGGTTCATGACAGGATTGAGATTCGATCTTAGGAAATTCTTTATTGTTTTCCTGCGAGAAAATGTTTCGCAGCTGACACATTTAACAAGGAATTTTGTTAACCATTATTAATAGGGCATCTCCTATTTGAAATGGCCATGTCTATGCAAATGTTTCCTGGATTATTGAGGCTAGGGATTCCTAGGAGGAGACAAGTTAAAACAAGAGCAATAGATGAGTTGAACAACCCACAAATGTTTGTCATGGCAAGTTGTTGTAGGGGCAATTGGTATGTGCAGATTTCTTTGTCATCTCCATGTCTATCTAACTTGTGTGTTATGCAGTGGGTGTGACACCCTTTGTCATTGCGGGGATTGAATTCAGCAAACGCATTGTAAGTCCTTTTTTTTGGCTGAGTTACGGCCAACGGCAATTTCTTTTGTATCAGGAAGCACAGAGAAGATGTAAAGTCTGTGGTGGTTCCGGACTAGTAAAGAGGGGCCAATATTATTTCAGATGCAATGGATGTGGTAAGCCTACGTGTATTGAAATTGATCTATGAGACATGTCTGTTGTTTTGGTGCTTGTTTAGGTGGCTTCCTACCTTGGCAGTCGTGGAAGCGCTTCTTTTCTGGGTGATATGGCATGTGTTTTTGTACCACCAACCTCATGAAACAAAACGTTCTTAATTAAATATAATGTAGCTACTAATGCATTGTGCCCGACCGCGCTATAAACACTACAGTGTTATGATCAATACTGTAGAGGGTTACGCTTTGCAAATACTTCAAAATCCCACATATCCACATTAAGGTGGTGTTATGAGCGCACACACACAGAAGAAAAATAAAAACAAAATCGGGATTCTGGAGAACTATATACTAGTTAACCAGCAAATGAAGCTTTACCTATTTCAGACCACCGAGAACGACTTTTTTTCAATTTCCAGCCAAATTAAGGTGGTGGTATGAGCGCACACACAAGAAAAATAAAAACAAAGTCGGGCTTACCTATTTCAGACCACCGAGAACGACTTTTTTTCAATTTCCCTCTTCAGCTTCTTTCACAATCTGACAATAATTATTTTAAACGGGTAGTGCAAATACCTTTTTGAACAAGAAGATTCATTTCTACTCTAAAAAAAGAAGATAAAGCACAACTTTCCCAACACTGTATGTGTGTGTGTGTCTATAAACATCACTCGCATATTTCTTACCAGAGAGGAAAGACCACACACACGCACACAGTGTGCATAATGTATGTATAGGTTTCATATGCACACGCATACGCACATAAAAAGGAGGCATATTGAAAACCTGGCGTCAAACCGTAGATAAGATGAAAACCTTATGATCAGATCTTCATGTTCAAATGCTCAGGTAATCTTGCAAACCTGGCATATCTCCAACAAAACTACATACATAAAAGACCATATATAAGAAGCAAAAAAATAGAAATTAAGCTTTGCCGTGAATTTGTATGAAAGCTCCCAGATCAAGGGAGGCAGTCCGCTAGCCGATCATGTTTTGCTCCAAGAACATCTGCATTTCCCGTTGGGCTTGGTCCAGAAGGCGGGACTTGAAAAATTCTTGGGGAGCATCTGGGAAACAAACTTGTCAACTGATCCACTTGCTGCAATCCTTACACTCCAAGCCCTTAGAACCCACAGAAAAACTGTTCTTATCGGTTAAGCCCGCTGCAACATAACACTAACTAGTTTGCCTGCTAGAACAAACACTCCATGAATATGCACAAGCTCAGTAGCAAAGCAATGCTGAGAATCCTCATGTCTGGACAACAGGTCTTCTTTTTCAAAGTTATTAAGACGTGTTACCGTAAATAGATTTGATGAACGTGGAGATAGATATGAATTGGCGAGCACGAGGAGACCAAGTGAAGCCAGACAGAAGCCATTTACTTAACCGTGTCCCCTGCGAGTCCTGCATTGGAAACCAGACAATGCTCAAACAGCACGTCAAGAAAAGGTTAATTTAATCTAATCAACACAAGCAGCCAATTGTTGACTTGGGAAATGCAAAAATGTGTTCACTGTTATGAGAGGACTTTGGATCAAGCAACCAATGAGGCAGGCCTCACATTCCATTGTAGGGAAATGTGCAGTTCTCGCAACAGTAACCGATGCGGAACCTCTTAGTCAGTTTCACTGACACCAGCATGACACTAGATTCAATGGCCAGAAAGGAGAAAAAAAACAGCATTCAAAAGAATAAGAAATATAAAACAAAACCCCTACCTTTTGAAAATGTTACACACCTTCTTACAGAAGAAAGGCACCTCAAGAAAGCAAAATGCTCACGATGCAAATATTAAACATTACTAAGTAAATATACAGAATACTTACACGTATTATACATAGAAGATTTATAGTGATAACTTAAGCAGCTGTTTGGCCTTGGTCACTGACGGCAGCCAGTTTCTGATTCTTTAAAGTCCAGTTTGTGCTCTTAACTCCTGGTTCTCCAGCATTAGCTTTTGAAGCTTCTACTTCTTTATCCTTGTTCCTGCCTCCAAGCCTCCCACACGAGCCGAAAGCTGTGTATGTAACACAAGTTATTTTTGTCCAATGTGTATACAACTTATCTGAGACATATTACATTCTCGAGACTTTAAGATGATTAGACTGTAGACACTTTTTTCTTTATAGACACACTAGAATGATGGGTTAGAAAATCAGAATAATAGCTTAATCGAGTTGAGTAATAACTTACTGAGGTAGAAACTCACCGCTCAGAGATTCTCTCCACTTCTTGAATACGAATCTCCATGGAGCGTATGGTTTCTCGGGCATTGACGAGACTATCAACACTGGAACGCAGAACACCGAAATCACGCCTCACTTTAGAGAGCTCCTGTTCATTCTCGTTAGCTCTCTGTTTCTGTCTACAAGTCTCCTGTTCCATTTCCTCTAGCTTCACTTGCATCTCCTTAAGAATTGCACTTGTTCCAACAGCAACCTTCTCCATCTCCTCCACTCGGGACCACATCTCCTTAATCTGTATGCATTTCTGTCTCACTTGTTCCTCACTCATTTTAGCCTTCCTCTGCTGAAGATCTACTTCGGCTTCTGCGATGACCGTCCTCTTTAATAGAATCTCCAGCACCTGGGTCACTGTAGTTGCGCTGGGTTTGCTGAACTAATGTTGCTGAACCCTGAGGACACTTCGGTCCCCGGTGGACGGTTTGCAACTATAATCTGCTTTGATGCCGCACAAAGTGAACGCATACCTCGGGATGGATGTGATTCGCGAATTAGACTTGAGATTAGTCAAGGAGCGTGGTCCAATGCCCTCGCCCTTGCTGCTTCATCCTCCACATCCATTTCCAATATGCCCTAAAATGTTTATAAAAATTCCTTCAGCAATGAAGACACTTGAATTAAGGAAAGATCAGCTTTGTTAACAACACGAAGGTCCTTGTACATTCCGGCCACTCTAAAACATAACGACACTTTTGCCATACGATCGTATATATAAACATATATGTACGGCCAGATTTACTCATTATAGAATTTTTATAATGTCATATCTATAAATAAATAAAGGTATATATATAATAACTTTTTATATTGAGGAGTTTATGTTAAATCTAAACTTTAATTAAAACATGTAATAGTTTTTATTACTACTTTTACTTTGGAGTTAATTATTATTACATATAAAGTTATCTTGAAATACAATGAGAACATGCATACTTAAATGCACTTAAGTATTCAGGACTACTACCTCTGAGAAACTTTTAATCGAGTGTAACACTTACCTTTTTAAAATTTCTTACCCTTGTTTTTTACATTTTAGTTGGTTATTAATTAATTTTGGTGAATTCAACATGTTAGATATGGGTGAAAACATCCTTATCTAAACCCAGGGTGTGGGTCATTCATTAAGTATATTTTTATTTGAAAATGATATTTCTATACTAGTTCACTTTACAAAATAAAAAAAATAAAGGGAGCCTATATAACATAAATTAAGTAGGACATGTAGAAAGTTCCTAGGTTCATAATTGAGCTTGTTATTCATTCTTGTATAGGTGCAAGCTATAACTTCTATTGTCAAAGCATAACTAAATCGACCCTTAAACCCTAACATGAGGGGTAAGTACTATTTTCACTTAGAGTTTATCGAGGGTATCTAAGAAACAACTAGTTGGACTACCTTACTTAAGTGCATTAAGTAGGGTTTATCATTATTTAGGGCTGCGAACGTAGTTTAATAGGTCACAACAATCAATTCCAAAGTAAAAGTAAAGGTTATAGTAGAAACTATAACATTCTTTCTGCATTTGAAAATGTCAACGTCCTGATTGATGGATAAAAGTAACTTTAAGACCATATAATGTTAATTTTTTTTTTAATCAAAACTAACATATCACTCTATAGTGTAACAAAAATTTCACATAATTGTTAGTTATCCCTCTTGCATATGTAAAACCAAGTATTTCAAAATCGTTATTTATTAAGTCATAAACTTAGCTACTAAAGGCACCACCTGTGACATGAAGTCACTTGAAGACTGTTGCACATTTGTAAGTCTGTCACCTGATGTAGCAATATAATGGTTTAATTTCTTTACTTAGCTAGAATTTATATTGTAGGCTTTTGATTATTGTTAACTGCTAGCCCAAAGTTAATAAGAAATAAAAGCCTTACTTTATTCCTTAACTTTTAAACACACTTGGTCGTTAAGCAGCAATTTGAGTTGATATTAAATATTTAACCCAATGCTTTACGTTTCTTTGATTTTCTAATGGTTTCACATCTTCACATGTTATAGTATTATAACCTCACATTTTTACCTCCCTTTATGTTTCTCATACTTTTTGCATAAGGGTCTGCTACTATACCTATTCACTATTATGTATAGCTATGCCAGACTAGGTATGAGACATTTATCGGAATTAAACTCTTTTCTAATATAAGAGTATTATTTTCGAAACCTTGTTCCTTGTAAACATGTCATTATTGCCAGAGGTGCACGACTGTACACATATATACACAAGTTCATGTCAATATGAAATTAATCAATTCATTTGATGTGTCATTGACATAACTCATCCTAATGAGAATCAAATTCAAGTCAAATCTACAACCAAGTGTCATAATACTACCATTCGGCTTTCATAACTGATTTGTACTCTTTCAAAACATCAACCAATTCAGGAAGCAGATATAAGCTAACATACATTTTCAACAAATTGATGTGGAAAACAGGAAACTCAACCTATATCTAGTGCCTCAAATGGCAATCTTCTAGATATCATGTGTCTAAATTGACCCATTCCTATTGTACTCATTCCCCAAAGAGCATAACAACTAAAATCATTATCTTACTAAGTTAAATACTAAATTTTTAAACTTAGTTTCCACAATAAGAGTCTCCCTAAACTTGTAATACTACATGCCTCTATAAACATTATATCCATTTCCATTCTCAAATTAATTATGTAAATATTTCCCCCAAAGTTATATCAAAGTATTTTGAACAATTTGTGTTTTGACATCACTTTTTAACTAATTCTTATTCCATAAACAATTGTGATTTCGATATTGATACTCTCAAACTGATAATGATCGTTTAACGCTCAAATCGCAAATTTACTAATAAGTTATTATATGACTCTACAATTGTATCAATTTATCTATATCATAGTTTTTACTATGACTCGACCCTTTACTTTGGGGTTTGACTGTTGTTACTACCGAGTTGTGTGACGAACCCTAGATGTAGTAGGAAACAGGCCCCTTAGTGCACTTGGGTATCTAGTGATGGTCCGGCCGGGTGTCATTAGGTATTTGCAGGAACTCTAGGGGCGAAGCTAGAACTTACCTTCTAGAAACTCTCCCCCGGTTTGACGTTCAGGTTAGGGTTTTCGAAATATAGCTTGTCAAAAAGGGTTAGGGACACCCCTAGGGTTGACCTTTTGCCCTAACCCCACGCCCTAATACCCCCCCTAGGGGTTAGGTTTAGGGTTAGGTTAGGACAACCATTTTCTCTAAGGGCTGGCATTTCCGTGCCAGCCCACTTACTCATTTAGGTAAACAGGGGGGGGGGGTCCGTCACATAAATAAGGTAGAGTATATGTAGTGAGGCTTCCTGGGTTCAAAAGAGAGCTCGTTAACCTCCTACCGGTGCAAGCTAAGCTTGTGTCGTCAAGGTGCAACCCTCTGTGTGCCGCCCAAACTTCCACACGACAGGGGTACAACCCACCCTAGGGTTAGACTATCCTTATCGTTGGCAGGATCTTGCCTTTGAGACAAGGGCACGTCACTTCCAAGGAGTTAGCCAGATTCCTTGGTCCGAAAACCTGCTCGCAAGCTCAAAGGTATTGCCCGAGTTCACGTTCCGCAGAACTAGTGGTTGAGGCCTTGCTCCGGCCGCCTCAACCACGCCAAGCTAGGAACGACACCTAAACTCGGCTAGTCCGTGTATCCTGATTCACAAGGTGAGTCTCGTTCGTGGACTTAGTCAGTTAGGGTTTAGTTCCTAAGGCTTGGGTTCCTAATACGGGTTACTTTACCAGATTCCGTGGGGTTTCCAGAGAGGGGATTCCAGGGTTGGCACCTGGCAAGCCGCCTTTGTGGCACCAGGTAAAAACTCTGACAATTGGTATCGGAGCAAGTTCTCTGCGGTCAGTAGGACTACCTTAAGTCATAGGGTTTCAATGTTTAGATAACTCTAAATTCTTGATCTACTCTATCGCTTTCGGTTGACATGTCTGTATTCTGCGCAGAGAGTTTGATCCTGTGAGTTGTCAAACTTCGGAGAACACTTGCTCAGTGAGTCGGCGTGAGATTCTAGGTATGTCCGAAAGTCTTATGCTAGTTCAAGCTGATGTGTGTGGGTGTACAACCTGTGCAGGGTGTTTCCAACTTACATTGGGAATATTCCAGCATATTCTCCGAGTGTTGAAACTAGGGTTCAATACGATGAGCAAAGAAAGCAACCAGAGCCTGAGGCAGAGAGGGCTAGAGGCTCAAAATGAGGAGATGGATGAGCTGATCCAGGTCGACCCCCTAGGTTAGACAGAGACCTGGTTGGCGAAATAATGATGGATGCCCTAAACGAACTTCGAGGGGATGTTTGGGTTGAACGACCGAATCGATAATGTTGCCGTTCGGATTCCGACGAATACTGCAGTGCCAGATGTTCCGCAATCAGACACACGGAAAAAGAAGAAGAAGCATGACTCAGAGTCAGGTTCCTCTGAATCAGATTCTTCGACGGAAGTAGGTGGAGGTCCCAGTAAATTCAAACCGGTAAAGCCTTCGAATTTCATGGGTTCAAAGGATTACAAGGTTTTGGATGACTGGTTGTATGATATGGAAAGCTATTTCGAGGCTGCTTCCGTGAGAAAGACAGAAAAGGTTGCATGTGCCAAGCAGTTTCTTAAAGAAGAAGCTAAGACTTGGTGGCGAATTGTTGAAGGTGAACGTGGATACCGAAACAGCTGGAAGCACATGAAAAAGGAGATCAAAAAGCCAGTATATGCCGGATGATCTCGGTTTGCGATGTGTGCTGACCTGGCACTCTTGTCAACAAGGGAGTTGGGGAAGTCCTATGGACCATGTTTATCGATTCGAAAGTGTAGCGATTGGTGCCAAATATAAGCGATGATGAAGCTCGAAGTTGCTTCATGGCACTTGAATGAAAAGACGCGAAGAGAAATTTTAAGGTACAAGCCAACAAGCTATCGAGAATGTCAAGAGGCAGCTCAAAAGGTTGCTTATGGCATGTCGTTAGAAGACTTGTACAAAGGGGAGGAAGCAAAACCTAAACCAAGGAAGTTTCCTCCAAAGTCTGGGTTTCAGAAGGTTTGATAGGCGACCAGATCAATCGCCATCAATTCGAAGTGCAAGTCCCTTTGTCAGCAGTTCCAAGTTTCGGACACATCAAGACCACCATTTGGAAACCATTGGCATACCACCTCCTCAGCAGGCCAAAGGATCGGCTCCAAAGTCTGCTCCCCCGCGTTCCGCAGGCGGGGTTGTGAAATGTTATAATTGTAAGCTGGTCATTTTGCTAAAGAGTGTCAGGCACCCTCACAACAATCAGGACATTTCAAGGCGATGGTAGAAGAGGAAGTTGCTGAACCAGAAACGCTTGAAGATCCGGAAGATGAGTCAGAAGAGGTAATGTTGTGCCAGACACAACCTGCCTTATTCGCTATTCAAGACAAAACTGACCCTTTGCTATATTTGACAGGAAGGATACGAGGGGACCGAGTCCGAATGATGATCGATACTGGAGCAACATACAACTTCATATCGACTAGTCTAGCTCGTCGATTGAATTTGGATGTAATAAAGATGTGTGAAATAAAGATCAATTTTGGCAAAGGTTCTCAAAATACTAATAATATAGCAAGGGCAGTTCCTGTCCAAATCAAAGATTGGAAGGCTAAGCTAGACTTAGTTGTCTTGAATATGACGGGGTTTGACTTTGTTTTGGGTATGGAATGGTTCCATAAACATGTAATCGAAATGAGGGGTTCTGGAGATAATCGAATCACGCTTGCAGCAGATAAAGAGGACATTCAACGCTCAAAATGGAAACGCTAACTGATAAGGATTGGAATCCTATGTTCCTTACCTTAACTCAGTTGCGTAAGGCAGTTAGACATCGGGAACGTGTGTTTCTTGCAATGGTTTTGGATACTGGTGAAGTCAAAATAGGAGATGGTCAAGAATCTGTTCCTGAACCTATTTTGGAAGTCTTGAACATGTTTAAGGATGTGTTGCCAGAAGACTTGCCGCCCGAGTTACCTCCACGTCGAGTTGTGGACCACAGGATAGAGATTTTGCCAGGTTCGTCTCCACCGGCAAGAGCCCCATATCGGTTGAATCCTCAAGAGTTAGTAGAATTGAAGAGACAGCTGACAGAATTGATTGGTCGAGGACACATTCGACCTAGTCGATCGCCGTATGGTGCACCTATCTTGTTTGTAATGAAAAAGGATGGTACGATGCGAATGTGTGTGGACTATCGAGCGCTGAACGCGATAACTATCAAAAATAAGTATCCTCTTCCACGAGTGGACGACTTATTTGATAGGCTATCGAAAGCAAAGTATTTTTCAAGAATAGACTTGAGAGATCGGGGTACCATCAGATTCGGGTAGCAGAGAATGACATTGAGAAGACCGCTTTTCGAACGCGTTATGGATCATTTGAGTTTCTAGTCTTGCCATTCGGGTTGTGCAATGCTCCAGCAACTTTTTGCACAATGATGGATGATGTGTTTAGAGACTATCTAGACGAGTTCGTAGTGGTGTATATTGATGACATTCTGATTTTCAGTTCGACAATTGAGGAACATGTGGAACACTTAGAAAAAGTGTTTCAGAGGTTGAGAGAGAACCAGTTGTATGCTAAAGAAAGCAAGTGCGCATTTGGTCAAACCAAGATAGATTTCTTGGGACACTTGATCTCAGGTGGGGAGGTTGCCATGGACCCAAAGAAAATTCAAGCTATTACGAGTGGATGACTTTAAAAGATGTGCATGAAGTTAGATCATTTCTTGGTCTGACAGGGTATTACCGAAGATTCATAAAGGGTTACTCGGAAATAGCGGCCCCATTGACAGATCTTACGAAAAACATTCCATGGCATTGGACTCCAGACGTGCGTCAAACTCAAAGAGGCTATCTCTTCTGAGCCAGTTTTGCAGTTGCCCATCTTTGAAGATCCCTTTGAAGTAGAATGTGACGCTTCCGACTTTGCAATTGGTGGTGTATTGCAACAGAAAGGACATCCAGTGTCCTTTTTCTCGAAGAAGTTAGATGCCGCGCAAACTCGATGGCCTACTCACGAAAAGGAGATGTATGCTATTGTTGCTTCCTTGGAGTATTGGCGTCATTATCTTCCAAGTCATGGTACTGTGGTTTGGACAGATAGTGTAACTCTAAGGTATTTTGAAACGCAGCCGAAGCTATCGCCGAAGTATGCTAGATGGCAGCAAAGTTGGCACGATTTCAGCCTGAAATCAAACATAAAGCGGGAAAGGACAATGTGGTAGCTGATGCACTCAGTAGGAAAGGGTCATCTCGAATTATGTCAGCACCCTTCAACTTTGTGGATGAATTTGTGACGGCGTATCCTCAGGACAAGTTTGCTAAGGAGGCTTTGAGCCTGGTGGCAAAGAGGAAACAAGTTCATCAGTTACGAAGAGATGGTAATTTCCAGCAGGAATAGAAAGTCGAATGGATGCACTCAAACAGGCGCATTTTGCGGTACGAGATGGAGTTCTTTATTATAAAGAAAAGAGACTCTATGTTCCAGAAGGGACATGGAGGGAGAGGCTGTTAAGAGAGCATCACGATGTTCCTTTGGCAGGACATGGTGGAAGGCATAAGACGTTGGCTTTGTTGAACAGGGATTCTATTGGGGTATGATAGATGTTGCCAAGTATGTCAAGACATGCCCCACATGTCAACAAGTAAAGAGCCGATCGCAAAAACGAGCTGGGAAGTTGCAGTGTATACCGATTCCAGAGCGGCCATTTCAAAGTGTTACTTTGGACTTTATCATGGGATTGCCAAAATCTTGTGGTTTTAATGCGCTCATGGTGGTAGTCGATCGGTTTTCAAAGGTTGCTCATTTCATTCCAACTGTAGAGACAGTGAATGCAATTCAAGCAGCAAAGTTGTTCTTCCACGAAGTCATAAGAGTGCGCGGACTACCGGAAACCATGATCTCAGATCGGGATCCTCGTTTACGGGAAGTTTTGGGGAACGTTGTTTAAGCAGTTTGGTAATGCTCAAGTTCAGTACACTACCATCCACAAACTGATGGTCAAAGGAGAGGGTGAACCGACAAGTCGAGGACTATCTCAGATGCTATGTTCAAGGTGATCAACTTGATTGGGCTGAACACTTGGATATGGCTGAGATATGTTACAATAACTCGACACACACTGCAATCGGATGTAGCCCGATGGAAGTGTTAACTGGGAATAAGGGTGGTATTCCTCAGAGTATGGTGTTACCGAAAGACGATAGCAATCGAGTTCCATCTGTAGCAGAGTTCAGGACAATTGTATCGAACATGGGAAGCTGCTCGTCAAGCGATGGCTGCAGCACAGGAAAGGTATCGTCAGCAGTACGAAAGCATCGCGGGATGTAGAGTATCAGGTTGGGGACATGGTATTGTTGAGTACCAAAACCTGAAGGTTCCAAACTCTTTCGAGAAGTTTCTATCGCACTACATAGGCCCATACAAGGTGGTGAAGCAAGTAGGGAAAGTGGCTTATGGTTAGATCTTCCTCCAGAGTTGGGAACAATACACAATGTGTTTCATGTCAACTTGCTCGAGCCATTCCACAAGATGAGAAACAATCCACATAGATATCATAATTACGTTCGCTCCAGATAGTTGGTGAGGAGAAAGAATTTGAAGTTGAGAGGATATTAAAGGGGCAAACATTCATGGACGGCGAAAACGTAACGTGAATTTTGTTAAGTGGAAAGGGTACCCGGCATGTGAGTCACATGGGAACCATTGGAGAATTTGCAGAACGCGATGGAGTTGGTGAATGAGTTTGAGACAAGGTCTCAAACTGATTAAGAAATAAAGTTATTTCTTCTTAACCTAGGGGCCGACAACAACCTTAACTAGAGGCCTCCAATATAAATTCTAGTTAACTTAAAGAAATTAACTAACTTGTTGTCTGTGTCGGGTGACAGACTTTGCAGACGTGCAAAAGGTCTCCAAGTGACTTCTTGTCGCAGGTGGTGCCTCCGGCAGCTGAGTGTTGCTCAGTGAACGACGGTTCTGAGTACTTGGCTTCCGTAATGCAAGGGGGGTAATAAAACTTGTGAACTTTTTGCTGACTCCGCATAGAGTGATTAGTGTTAGTTTTAGTTATTTTTCCTAACCTAGTCTAGTCTTGGAGTTAGACGTCAACGAGGACGTTGACATTTCCAAAGGCGGGGAGTGTGTCATAGTTTTTACTATGACTCGACCCTTTACTTTGGGGTTTGACTGTTGTTACTTACCGAGTTGTGTGACGAACCCTAGATGTAGTAGGAAACAGGCCCTTTAGTGCACTTGGGTATCTAGTGATGGTCCGGCCGGGTGTCATTAGGTATTTGCAGGAAACTCTAGGCGAAGCTAGAACTTACCTTCTAGAAACTCTCCCCCGGTTTGACGTTCCAGGTTAGTTCTTCGTTTAAATATAGCTTGTCAAAAAGGGTTAGGAACCTAGGGTTGACCTAACCCCACGCCCTAATACCCCCCCTAGGGGTTAGGTTTAGGGTTAGGTTAGGACAACCTTTTCTCTAAGGGCTGGCATTTCCGTGCCAGCCCACTTACTCATTTAGGTAAACGGGGGGGGGGGTCCGTCACATAAATAAGGTAGAGTATATGTAGTGAGGCTTCCTGGGTTCAAAAGAGAGCTCGTTAACCTCCTACCGGTGCAAGCTAAGCTTGTGTCAAGGTGCAACCCTCTGTTGTGCCGCCCAAACTTCCACACGACAGGGGTACAACCCACCCTAGGGTTAGACTATCCTTATCGTTGGCAGGATCTTGCCTTTGAGAAGGGCACGTCACTTCCAAGGAGTTAGTCAGATTCCTTGGTCCGAAAACCTGCTCGCAAGCTCAAAGGCATTGCCCGAGTTCACGTTCCGCAAAACTAGTGGTTGAGGCCTTGCTCGGCCGCCTCAACCATGCAAGCTAGGAACGACACCTAAAGCTCGGCTAGTCCGTGTATCCTGATTCACAAGGTGAGTCTCGTTCACGGACTTAGTCCGCTAGGGGTTTGAGTTCTAGGGCTTGGGTTCCTAATACGGGTTACTTTATCAGTTCCGTGGGGTTTCTAGAGGGGATTCCAGGGTTGGCCTGGCAAGCCTTTGTGGCACCAGGTAAACTCTGACAATCTAAATGTAAGCACTATATATGGACATGGACTTAATTGATATGAATCAAACTTAAGTTTTGAGATAGACATAATGCTACTTTCTATATTTCGAGAAACTGTTTAAGGACTATGAGGAATCATGAATCATTGTTTGGTTATCTATTGTTTTAGTAAAATATCAACCTTTACATTAATGTTATCACGACACTAAAGTGTCATATTACATGTTTTAGTTATATCTTATAATTTAGTTAAACTACCAAACATGAATAAGATATCTATTTAGTACATTGAACTAAGATACGCCACTCATTCTAGACACATAGCAATCTTACATTGCTCCTTAAGCAATGTATTTAGAAATCTCTTCTCAATTCTTAACTAGCTTGAAAATGTGTTTCCAATTCACAACACTAAGGTATCATCTTACCAAAGTTTAAACTTAAATTCCCTTTTGAATCTTTTTATTTCATGATTATGGCCATGTATATGATTATAACCAAATTTCAATAGTGAGTGGTCCAGTTTCAAAATTCAATATCTTTGCCAAATCATTTTGAACCAATCTTAAAGACTATCACAAAATACTTCCAAGTTTAAAGTATAAATATTTAAATAGATGAAGTGATATAAACCTCATATTCTTGAATCAATACTGAACCATATGCTAAGGACTTTGAACCATGTCATCAAGAAGAGAACCATCTGCTTGAGTTATCTTAGCAATTCAACATTGTATTTTCATGGATACAAAACTAAACTTATGGAACATCATCAATCCTTAAGATTATAACTGATAATGAAACCTAAGGAACATCATAAAACCTTGAGTCAAATAATCATCATTTATATGTTTTTTAAAATGCTCACATTTGCAACCATAATACAAAATGTAAAAACCAATTTTTTGAATAACCATATTTAATTTCAAGATATTGAAAGCCAACACCAACTACTAAATCCCATTGGATATTGACTCTTTAAGGAGGTGCATGCACCAAACCTTCTATACTCGAATGTTCTTGTGTCATGGACTTTTTAAACATACTTTGATAAAATAGCTTTCCTATCTACTTTTTGAGCAAAATGAAGACCTTCAACTTAATACTCATGTTAATTAAGGAATCACCTTTGTTCAAGAAATTAAACTAATCAATTCCCACATTGCAAACATGTTACAGATTTTAATCTCAAAGAATTAATAATGTGTGCGTCAAACGCTTTCACTATGCAAGTTCTCCATTACTTAATAAATTAAAAATGTAAATGTATGTTTCCAACATTTTTTTTTATGGTAAACCATCTACCCCAAAACTGTACCAATAAGAATGTAGAATCCATAAGCTATTATCCAAGTCAGATATACTAAAACGAGTTAACCAAGTTAGTTAACTTGAACTAGTAGCATTTATAACTAATTAAGGTTTTATGTTTACTTTGTTCAAATTAAGGATTTGAACTTACTAATGTTACTTGCAATTAACGTCATTAAAATATTACGAACATCGGATAATACTTTGATTACATTGGATCTTGAATCAACTGCTTAACATATTCACCATATGTTAATACTTAATTGTTTGTTGTATTATAAGTTTATCATCATAGTTTGCTTCTTGAGTTACACTCTTAAATATGCACTAAAGTAAGAACTCATTTCTCTCTTTTTGTTATAATGTAGTGTTCATTTTTATGTTTGAATATGCCTTTTTTTTCCAAAGTCAAAGATGCACATTTGAACATAAGCCTTTTCACTTTTGAACATTATTGCCGAATTTAATATTGAATTTTGACCTAAGCCAAAACTTAACAAACATTGTCATATTCTTAATCATGTGTTATCTCAATTTCATGCACCTTAAAAATAAAAAAAAGTTTCAATAATGTACAGACTTAACATATCACATGATTTACTTCACAAAACTTAATTTGTAAGCTAAAATAAACAAACTTGCCATGTCTTGTGGAAGTGTTTGTAAATTATTCAATACAAACATAAGGTAAAGTAATTTGGACAAATATAAGGTAAAGTAACTTGGACAATTGTATGGTAAAGTAACTTGGCATGCAATTTGGAAGTTACCTTCTGAGTGCTACCTTCAACATTAGAGTCCATAACCCATACTAGCTTACCAAGTAGGTGTTCTTTAAAGATTAGAGATCTCAGAACTAACTTTATACGCAAAATACAAATGTGTTGGCTAAAAGTAATAGAGTACTTCAAAAACTTAGAACTAACTAAACCTTGAAACATATTATACTTTACGCAGTCCTACTGACCATAAAGAAAGGTTTCAATACCAGTTGTCAGAGTTTTAACTTAGAGGGCTAACACATGGCAACACGTGACTGCCAAGTGGCCATTTGACATTAACACCTTGTATAAGCAATGCTAAATCCTTAAAAACAACCTTGAAAGTCTAATTTAAATGTCAAATAATATGAGACTTAAGGTCCTACCCTAAATCCCCTAGAATGACTAACTTTCAAACCCTAGAGAATAAACTTTAGGATCCTGCCTTAGGAGACCTAGCTCATGCCTTCACCTCACTAAGGAGATGTGTCCCACACATACCCTCGTGCCAGAACTAAGACATTGTCACTTCTCCTTGAGGAATCACTCTCGTTCGAGAGTACAACCCCTTTTGGGCAACAAGGGGTACCCTAGACCACTACTAATCCTTAAGGGTTTAGGTGACCAAGTCATACCCTAGACTTAGGGTTCATACTTAGTGAAGACATGAGTGTGCGTCGTAAGTGGACAAGAGTGTTTTGCTAAGTAAACTCCCTAAGGCTAGTACACAACCTTGCGAGTGCCTCATTAATGGGCTCTTGCTAACGAGCTTAGGTCGTTCAATCCTTGGATCCCAAGAAAAAGACCCCCTTTAGCCAAGTGTGTCAATAGCACATCCAATAAAAGACCTAACCTTTATTGAGAAAATGCCCCAAGGCCTAGCACCCTAATGTGAACACAAACATGCTTGCTTATTAAAGTATCCAACCCCTCAGCATTGAGCCCATGAAACAACCCCAAAGGGTGTGCTTTGGATGTTATACTATGTGCCATCTAGCCTAGTGTCACATCTTCATATGACACTATTTCTTAAGATATGGGTTATCACGTCATAACCCCTTAAATTCAAGAGTTACACCATGTGCTATGAATGTGGCTTTCAAATGCCAACTCTAGAACTCCTCTATGAAACTTGGTAAAGATAACCTATCAATTAAGATTCCACGCCCATAGTTGGACAAGGACACAGTTGTGCCTTGCTTAATTGTGAGTGTTATTCCTAGCTTGACATGAAGGAAGCAGTAGGAAACATGCCTCAACCTCTTGGAACATGAAGTCGACAAGACCTCCTAGGCATGGATTCGCCAACGTTAAGGTTATGTTACCCTGAAGGTGGGATGTATCGTATAAAAGTTAAGGTGACATAATAAAGAGTTGTGCCTTAACAACACAAACAAGAATTACACCAATAAAAGAAAAATGAGCTCAATCATGAACCTAGGAACTCTCACTACATATCTTGCTTAATATATGTGTTAGACCCCCCCCCCCCCTTATTTTTTTTATTTTGTAAAGTGGGCTAGTACAAATATCATTCTCAATAATAATATATTTGGTGCGTTTAACCTAACAACCATCGACCCCTAAACCCTAACTTGACGTGGTTTCCAAATGGCCATCTAATGTCAGCACCTTATGTGAGCAACACTAAGTCTTCTAAGATAATCTTAAGAGTCTAACCCATATGTTTAAATAAGCATAAACTTAGGGTTCTACCCTAAGTCCCTAAAATGACTATCCTCTGAACCTTAAAGGATAATCTAAGTAGATTTTAGGATCCTGCCCCAAGAGATTTATACATGCTGTTAGAGTTTTTACATGGTGCCACAAAGGCGGCTTGCCAGGTGCTAACCCTGGAATCCTCTCTCTCGAAACCTCACGGAATCTGGTAAAGTAACCCGTATTAAGAACCCGACCCTTAGGAACTTAAGCCCCTAGCTGACCAAGTCCACGAACGAGGCTCACTTTGTGAATCAAGACATGCGGACTAGCTGAGCTATAGGTATCATTTCTAGCTTGGCGTGGTTGAGGCGGCCAGAGCAAGGCCTCAACCACTAATTTTGCGGAACGTGAACTGGGTAACGCCTTTAAGCTTGTGAGCAGGTTTTCGAGCCAAGGAATTGACTAACTCCTTGGAAGTAACGTACTCCCGTCACAAAGGCGCGATCCTGTCAACGATAAGGATAGTCTAACCCAAAGGTGGGACGTACCCCTATCGTATGGTAGTTAGGGCGGTACAATAGAGGGTTGCGCCTTAACGACACAAGCTTAACTTGCATCGATAGAAGGTTAACGAGCTCTCTTTTAAACCCAGGAAGCCTCATTACATATACTTTACCTTATTTATCCCGTTGCTCTTTGGTTAGCCTCATGGGCGGCGAGATTAATTCTGCCGCCCATGAGGCTAACCAAAGAGCCTGCGTAAAGGGTGGTGGGATTAATCATGCCACTCATGACCTATAGGAAGGGCCTGCGTGAAGGGCGGATTAATCCCACTGCTTCATGACTGCGGGAAGGGCATGCGTGAAGGGCGACGAGATTAATCCCGTCGCTCATGACCTGCAGGAAGGGCCTGCCTGAAGGTCGGTGGGATTAATCCTGCCGCTCATGACTGCGTAAGGACCTGGGCGGCAGGATTAATCCTGCCACCCATGAGGCTAATCAAAGAGCGGCAGGATTAATCCTGCTGCCCTTTAGTTAATCATGCGCACACACAAATATAGATATACATATGTATATACAGGAATGTGCGAGAGATAAACAAACACATATATATGTGTATGTATATACAAGAGTGTGCGTGTGTGCTAGAGATAGAAAATAAGATTAAACACAGATATATATATATATATTTATAGGAGTGTGGGTGTGTGTGCAAGAGATAGATAAATAAAAAATTATACAGATAAACATACACACACACATATATATATACAGGAGTGTGTGTGTGTGCAAAAGATACATAAATAAATTAAATTATACAAATAACACACACCACACACACATATATATAATATGTAATGCAAATATATGTATATGTGTATGTTATATAAGAGTGTACATGTGTGTGCGAGAGATAGATAAATAAATTTTATTATATAGATACACACAAATATAAATGTATATGTAAATACAAATAAATAAATATACACATGAGTGTGCGTGTGAGAGATAGAGATTTCACTTGTGTGAATGCGCCTTCAAACCCTACTGCACTGCCGCGCCATTTTGCACTATCGCGCCTTCTGAGAGAGAAATCTATTCATCTATGGCACAACCGCTCTATTTCACCACCGCCTCCGCTGCCTTTCTTTTTGAAACCCTAAGAATATACCTAAACCTTAAAAGGAATAAAATATATATTAACCCTAATTAAATATTCTTTTTAAAAATATACCTAAACCCTAAAAAGAATAAATATATATTGATCAAACGAATATTCTTTCATTATATTATCATAATTTTAAATTTATGTTGTGTGTGGGTGTGTGAGTGTATCACATACACCCCAATAATATAAATTATGCAGGGGTTTAAACATATGTGTGTTTATGAGTGTTAAATTTTCACCTGTAGCAATATATATATACACATATATAATATTATACACAGACATACATACATAGTACATAATATTGTAACATTAGTACATATTATGGATCATGCATAGTGTGTATGTATGAGATAAGTACATATTATGATCATGCATGGTGTGTATGTATGAGAAGAGAGAGAGTGTTAACAAATTAATTTCGTACACATTGCATATATTAGTATACATATATACATACACATATGTATATACACAGACATACAAACATATTACATGTGTAAATTCAATGTGTTACATATACACAACTACAGTACATAATCATACATGCGTTGAACATGATGTTTTCAATAAAGAAGCAACATATCTCTCCAGTTTGATTTAGGGTTTAAACCCAATGTAAGTATTTTATTATTAAATTTATATGGTACATAATATATATATTAATATAAAATCTTTATACTAATATAACTAAATGCATGCACATTTTTCTAATTATTTAATATAAATTTACTTTAAACACTAAACATATGTAAGTCCTAGTGTAAAGTGTGTGTAATTATAAATATTTGGTTTTGGTTTTAAACTTTATATCGTAAATACAAAGTTAGATGCTTTATTTATATCGTGATCCACTCATCGGCTTGTGCATGTGTGTGCATATGTCTCTGTAAGTGCTTCTAATGTGTGTGCACGTGTATATATAAATTTATGATTGTTTATTATATATGTGTGCAAAAGAAACATCAATAATTAAGAAAATAATATTAAAAACACACTATAAATATATTTTAAATTATACATAATAAATATCATTTTATCTAATATATAGTCATATATAGTTTTAATAATATATATTAATTTAATATTGATAATAAGGTTTAACATTGGAATATTCTTGAAATAAAAATTAATTAAGAAAATCCCATTAAATATATACAAATGTAGACAATTTACTGAAATAATTAATCATGTCTAATATTGGAATATTCTTGGAATAATAAGAAAATAATAAAGAATATCCCATTAATAATAAAGAAATGTAGATTAATTACTCGAAGTAATTAAGAAAATGATATTAATATACACACTATGAACATATTTTAAATTATACATAATAATATATCATTTTATTTATAATATATATATTAATTTAATATTGATAAAAGGTTTAACATGGGAATATTCTTGAAATAATAAGAAATTAATTGAGAAAATCCCATTAATATATACAAATGTAGAATAATTACTGAAATAATTAAGAATAAAGACTAATTTAATTATGATAATCAGGTTTAATATTGGAATATTAAGAAAATAATAAAGAATATCCTATTAATATAAGGAAATGTAAATTAATTACTCAAGTAATTAAGAAAATAATATTAATAAACACATTATGAATATTTTAAATGATACATAATAACATATCAATTTATTTATTGTATAAGTATATATATTTATAAATATACTTATAATATATACGAATATTAAGAATGTAGAATAATTACTAAAATTTATAATATTAAACAGCTCAAATCACTTGAATCATATTAAATGCAATTTTATTAAATTCATTGGAATTGGAAAGTATATATGTCAGAGTGTCAATTATTTGTGTTAACTCATCTTAAATTTATTTTATTTTATTTTCAAAAATTTTGAATTTCTGACATAAGTATTGTCGGTTTAACATGTAAATTTGAAAATGCATTTAATTTCCCACTCAAATTCAGATCTGGTTTTTCTCCGGTAAGGGTTTCTTTATTTTTGTATTTTTCACTCTTCATATCTTCTTTTTTCTTAATAGTGATCAGCTCAGGAGCGACATTAAATTGGTGTTATTGTTTATAAGAAAGATAGCGTTTTTAATGCTGTTTACAAGTATTATAAACAAATTTAAAATACTTATAAAGATTCACTCTCTTACATTCTCTCTTAAAATTAGAATTTAGGAGTTTAGGAATGCATTAGGATTACATTATATTCCATTAGGGATTTATCCCGTTTAAACATCCATTTTACTTAATATTCTCGATTAGCTGGGCGGCGAGATTAATCCAGCCATTTCTTTTTCGCCTCTTAGAAGAGGTGGTAGGATTAATCTTGCCACCAGCTCTTTAAAAGCCATGACAGGATTAATCCGGGCAATGCTTCTCCGCCTTTGAAAAAAGAGGCAAGATTAATCCCGCTGATACTCTCTCAATTGATGAAGAGTTAACATAATTTATTAAAAAGAGTTGTCGGCATGATTAATCCTGCCGACCATTCTAAGAGGTAGAGAAGGGGTGGCAGGATTAATCTTGCCACCACTTCCCTATTTTAAAGATTTGTGGGCAGGATTTATCTCGCCGATCATTTTCGGACTCAAAAAAGCATTGGCGAGATTAATCCTGCCACCCCCTCAAGATCTCTCTGAAATCATAGCTTTGAAGAGAGTTGTGGGTGGGATTAATCCTGCCACCTATTCCTGTTGGTGAGAGTTGTGGGTGGAATTAATCCCGCCGACTCTTCCTCGTCGAAGGGTGTTGTAGCGAGATTAATCTCGCCGCTCTCTCCGACAAGGAAGATCCGGCGGTGGGATTAATCCCGCAAGCTTTCCTTGTCCGAAAGAATGGCAACGGGATTAATCCCGTCGCCTCTCTCCGAAGGGGTAGAGTCAGCAGCTGAATTAATCCCGCCGGCTCTTTCCCGTCGGAGGGAGTCAGCGGCAAAATTAATCCTGCCGACCCTTTCTCGTCGGAGAGAGTCGTGGGTGGGACTAATCCTACCCACCAGTTGTATTAATCAAACATGAGATATTATCCCTATACATAATGTATTATTGCACATGCATATTATTAAGCACCCGCAATTCAGATTTCTTAAAATATTGCATAAACAGATATCATAAATAACACAATTATTTATGTGCAGGACAATATGTTTAATACTGGAGATAAAGTATGTCTTCTTTGGAACAACAAGATAGTTGGCACTGGAACTGTGAAAGTTCGAGATAATAATGCATTATGTCATAATATTGCCCAAGGATCTTGTGTGTATGTATGGGTGAACACCATTTGCAAGCATGTTGAGGTTTCGGGAATGGAATTTGAAGAGGGTTCTCTTGTATTGTGGAATTTAGATAAAATCAAGGCTGACACAGAATATGTAGAGTTATAAACAAATAATAGTATGAGTTCACTAGATGATGACTTGCCTACTGTGATGGATGAGGTGATTCTTTTTCTTCATGAGATCGAAGTTGGGAGAGGCATCATCATCCAATGGAAGCAGTATTAGAAGAGAAACTAGGGGCCGACTTTGTGGGTGTAGTTGTGACAGAGGTTTCACCTAATGGCACATTGCATCCTGGATCCTCATGAGGTGGCAAACATCTGAATTAAGACGACGAGATGGTTCAACATATTTTGGTTGAATTTCAATAATAACAACCCGGAAGGACAACCCATATTTGAAGAGGTTCCTTGCATTGGTCCTATAGTAAGAAAAAGGCGATTCATGGGTTGCAGATCTTCCCTTGCAAGTTTTGGCAAGAGGGTCAAGATGAATCCTACATCTTCTGCAAGTGTTACTAGCATTTCACGATTGACTGCTGCAAGAAGAAGTGTTGTCAGATGACAGACTGGAATGAAATTACCTAATGTAGACATATCTTTCGTACGCTTACCCAAAAGCAAAGGCATGAGTTTGTATATGCTGTACTAACTGGTGTATTGATGAAATGGCCTTGAACACATGTTATCAGAGTACATCCATTGTCATAGTTTTTACTATGACTCGACCCTTTACTTTGGACGTTGACTGTTGTTACCTATTGTACTATGTTGATGGACCCTAGATGTAGTAGGAAACAGGCCCGCTTAGTGCACTTGGGTATCTGGTGATGGTCCAGTCGGGTGTCATTAAGTATTTGCAGGAAACTCTAAGCGAAGTTAGAACTTACCTTCTAAAAACCCACCCCCAATTTTGACATCCCGATTAGGTTGATTGGTCTTTGCAGATGAGTTCGGCGTGTTAACTATGGTTAGGAACACCCCTAGGGTTGACCTAACCCTAGGTTGCCCTAACCCACGCCTAAACCCCCACCCCCTTGGGTAGGGTTTAGGGGTAAGAGTAAGGGTGAGTTATAGGCTCATATTGCTAATTTGTCTAAGGGGCTAAAATTCAGTGCCAGCCCATTAACACATATAGGAAAAGAGGGGGGGGGGGGGGCTCCGTCACATAAATAAGGTAGAGTATACGTAGGAGAGCTCCTGGGTTCATGACTGAGTTCGTTGCTCTTCTGCTGGTGCAAGTTTTAACTTGTGTCGTTAAGGTACAACCCTCTGTTGTGCCACCCTAACTCCAGATGCCAGGGGTACGTCCCACCTTCGGGGTAGCTTACCCTTAACATTGGTGAATCCGTGCTTGGAAGGTCTTGTCGGAATGCACGTTCCAAAAGGCAAAGGTTGAGGCTTATCCACAGCCTCCTCCTCCACGTCAAGCTAGGTGTAGCACTCATAGCCAAGCAAGGCACATCCGTGTCCTTGTCCAACTATGGGCGTGGGATCTTTTGATAGGTTCACGTTACCTGGTTCCTAAGGGTTCATTGAGGAATTCTAGAGTTGGCATTTAGGAGCCATGTTTGTGGCACTTGATGCAACTCTTGAATCTAAGGACTATGGCATGATAGCCCACATCGGGAAGGCAGTGTCACATGGGATGTGACACTGAGCTAAACGTCACATGGTGCAACACCTGAGGCACGCCCTTTGGGGTTATGTCATGGGCTTGTCGCCAAGGGGTTGGATACCTTAACAAACAGACATGCTTGTGCTTGCACTAGGGTGCTAAGCCTTGGGCATCTGCTCAAGGGAGGTTAGGTCTCCTAACTAGGTGTGCTTTGGCACACTTGGCTAGGGGAGTGTTCTCCTTGAAATTCAAGGGTTGAACAACCTAAACATGTTAGCAGGAGCCCTTTCGTGAGGCACTCGCAAGGTCATGTGCTTAGGTTATCCCAAACCTAGCCTTAGGGAGTTTGCTTAGCAGAGCACTCATGTCCGCCTATGGCACACTCGTGTCCTCACTAAGTACTAGTCCTAGGTCTAGGGTATAACTTGGCCACTCAAACCCTTAGGGGTTAGTCATGGTTCAAGGTACCCCTTGTCGCCCTAAAGGGGTTGTACTCCCGGATGAGGGTGATTTCTCAAGGGGTAAGTGACGATGCCTTAACTCTATCTAGGGGTATGTGTGGAACACACGTCTCCTTGATGGGGGTTAGGGCATGAGCCTGTCTAGGTCTTCTAGGGCAAGACCCTAAGTCAACTAGGGTTATCCCTCAAGGGTTCTGGGGGCAGACATTCTAGGGAGACTTAGGCTAAACCCTAAGTCTCCTGTCCACTTGGGCATTAGAGTCTAACCCTAGGGGTCGTTGGGGTTGTTCTGGGAAACTTAGCATTGCTCACACAGGGTGATGATGCCGAATGGCCACCTGGCAGCCACGTGTTGCCACGTGTTGGCCCTTTGGGTTAAAACTCTGACATTCATGATTTTAATAAGGTGGCCATCTGCTTCAAACTTAGTACACTATATACGGGATCCCAAAGACCACGTTCTACCGTCAGAGGGATGAGTGGCTAGATGGAGCGCAAACCTCAGTACATGGGAACACTTGCTGGTCAAAACCCGCTCTCACATATATGGCAACCATAGAGATACTCAAGGCTTTTGTGGAAGCAAATGCAGACAGGATGCCTCACAAATGCCGAACCACAAATGCAGGGGTCAGGGAAAATCTCAAGGTTTTGCCTTCAATCTACACTCAATTGAAGCTGTGTGAACATGTGAACAAGTGCCTCAGTTTGATGGGGCTCCAAGCAATCTGCACTGGTACCTTCAACAACATATGGAATACTCATTTTAAGGATGTGGAGATTGCAAAACACTCTAGCTTTTCCAAGTGTGACACTTGTACATCATTGAAGGCTGCAGAGGCTTGTGCAAAAACCTTGGTGGAGATCACTGCCATTCAAAAGAAGATGGAGGCCCACATGATTGCACAACAAACTTGCCGGTCTCAGTACTATGCACACCGCATGCTTTCTTGTGTCACGCCCATCAGAGTACCTGTGCTTGATCCATGACAAGATGGATCATTCAAAGACCAGCATTCCAAAGCTCTTTGCAACACCAAAGTGCCTTGGAAATGTCATGAAACTTCCGATTTCATTGACAGGTGTGCTAACACATGGACACGGTTGTGAGTCATATGGACACTTTTCACTTCCACATTGGTCTAGCGACTCCAATTTCACTATTGGGTCGTTGCCATGTGTTTCAGAAACCTTGAAGCCCACTCACAGACAAGTCCTATCAGTGATCTCAAAGTGAAGAAACAACACCTTCAACCTTTACATAATGCTCTCATGAACACGTCTGCACTTGAGGCTACTTGGGAATATGAGAGGCATTGTCAACAGCCTGCACAAAAAACAGATGGCCCTGTTGAGAGTTCTGGTTCAATGGAGGGATCTAGCTCAAATATGTGTCCTCAACATCAAATAAGCTTCCTCGTCATTGCTTTTTACAGATGGATAATTGTGCAGGCGAGAACAAAAATAGGTAAATCATTTTACTTAAGGGTTTCTCAAGCTCATACTTACTTTTATTTCTAGATATGTGCTAGCATACTTGTCAATGCTTGTTGCCAAAGGTGTGTTTGAAACAATCACGCTCAGTTTCCTTATGGTTGGTCACACTCATGAAGATATTGATGCGTTCTTCAGCAAGGTCTCCAACTCTACAAAAAGGACAAGTGCACTTACCTTACCGCATATGATGAATCTTTTTGAAAATTGCATCTCCAAAAAAAGTTGTGCTTTGCTTGTGACTGAGGTGCCAGACTTCAAAAAATTTCTCAAGGAGTATATAAAAGAAGGGAGTGATTCTTTAGTTGGTCACCTTGTGCCGCTACAATTCTTTTTCTCCATACGAGATGGTATACCTATTATGCAGTACAAGTTACGGCCATCAGAGCAGGAGTGGTTACCGAAAGAGGGCTTAATGCTCTTCAAAAGTGGAGAGGATGGAAAGCCACTTCTCCCAGAAGGACAACCAGACCCTATTCCATTGAGTGCCCAGCTCAAGGAACAAGAGGTTATTATTGATGGCATCAAAAAATATGTGGCATGGGTTCAAAAATCGATGCCAAAGAATTCTGATAAGGCAACTGGTTACTCAGAACTATATAAGCATGTGGTCAACTATTGGGAGACTGTTGTTCGAGAGTTGGAAGGGCCTACTGTCACAAGTACAGAATTGCAACACCCTTTTTGGCCTAAAACAAGGTGGCGAGAGGAGATTGAAATGACATCACTGAGCAGACGACATAGAAGCCAGTAGTGATGTGGAAGTGCAAACCCCACACTTTGTTGGACAAAGGAACCAAAAACCTAAAGCATACTTTGATTGCTGCAAGGATCTTCAAAAACTAATGATGGTTCTCATTACTCCAGATGCGTCATATAATCAGCCTATTTGGATGGGTCAAATTATCGACACACCTGAAGTAATCACAAAAAATAGTATTGTTAAGGTTGCATGGTTCAAACCACAAAAAAGGCGACACGAGAAGGAGAGCGAAAGATATAATGGATGCCTAGAGAAAACATGGTCTCCCAATCAAAAAGACCCAGCATGTTTTATAAATGTTAAATCCATTCGATATGGGTGGATGTCAAGAAGCGTTGATAAAGTCACGATTAACAGCAATGTATGTTTTCTGAAGCTTAAAGCAATTACAAAATTATAAAATATCATATATTTAATATTCATAATTATTATAAACTCTTTAATAATAGTACCAAATTGTTACTTAACTATATAAATTTAAAAAATGATATGGAAGATTGACTATATTATATAGGATTTTTGTATATTATATATATATTATACTAGTACAAATTTTTAATTAATGTTATATTTAAATATTAATATTTTAATAACAACATCAATATTTATATAATGTACCTCTTATGCTCTTCCTTAATTTTTATATTAGGCCCATACACTCTTAAATAAATATATTATATAATTTAATACCTTCTACTTTTATAATGTTATTAATTTTTTTGGTTCATGAATGCTTTAATTTATTAAAGGGTCGATTACAAAATAGAATATTCTATCTTCAAACAATAATTCTAAAAAATATTCCTTTAAATATTAAAAAATGCTAATTAAATAACTAAAATTGTTTAATTATTAAGAAATGGGACTATAGACATGCCCATTTTAGTTACAACATACATACATGTTGCCTTTCAGGTAAAAACTGTGATAGTCGAGGATGTTAGATCAACAGGGTTATGCATAACCATGCATAGCATATATAAAATAAATGTTTGGGAATAAACTCATTAAGTTAAGAATAATAATTGAATTAAAGATCCAACTTGGAATAAATTCACTATGTTAAAAATAACAACATGTTAAGAGTTAAGTTTGAACATGGGTAACCTAAGGTAGGTTCAACTTAGGGATAGTTTTGCTAGGTTAAGACTAATGATTATCATTAAATAGTAAGCACAGGCATAAGAGCTTAAGGATAAACTCACTATGTTAAACATAACAATTAAAGTTTAAAGATCTACCTTATGAATAAATTCATTAGATATAACGAATGGGTTAAGGGTCTAACTTAAGAAATAAACTCACTAAATTAAAAAAATAATAAATATGTTAAGGGTCTATTTTATGAATAAATTTACAAGGTTAAGAATAAACTCATCAAGTTAAGGATAACAACTAGATTAAGAATTTATTAATTAATAAATTATTATTGAATAATTAGGCCCACCAACGGTGGGCATGTGGACCAATTTAATAATAATTTTATTAATTAATGAATTCTTAACTCAGTTGTTATTCTTAACATAATGAATTTATTCTTAATTTTTAAATTTACCCATGCCTAGAAGTTAACTATTTAATAACCTTTAATCTTCTTAGTCTAGTGAGTTTCTTCTTGAGTTCGAACCCTTAACTTAATTGTTACTTTTAATCTAGTAAGTTTATTCTTTAATGACCCTTAACTGAGGTGTTATCATTAATTTAATGGTATTTTAACTTAGTGAATTTATCTTCAAATTGAACCTTTAACTCAATTATTATTTTGAACTTGGTCAGTTTACTTTTAACCCAATATTATTTTTAATATGTCTCTAAGCACCCATGCCATGCATGGTCATGCATGATCTATGTTTGATTCAACGGTCTCGATAATGCCACAAGGGTTTAGGATTTAAGATGGTCGTTAATAGGGTGTCGATAATACACATTTAAGATTGAGATGGCCATTAGATAGGACTATTAACCCAATTATTATTTTTAATTTAATGAGTTTATCCCTAAATAAAACCTTTAAACTCAATTATTATTGTTAACTTAATGAGTTTATAACTAAGCTAGATCCTTAACCCAATTGTTATTTTTAACATGGTGAGTTTATCCTTAAGTTTTTAAGTTTATAAACTCAACTATTTAATTACCCTTAATCTAGTTATTATCTTTAATTTAGTGAGTTTATTTTTAAGTTGGACCCTTAATATAGCTATTATTTTTAATTTAATTTTTTAACCCAATTATTATCTTTAATATGGTGAGTTTATTCTTAACTATTTAGTGACTTTTAACTGAGTTATTATCCTTTAATTCATGAATTTATTTCTAAAATGGATCTTTAACCTAGTTATTATCCTTAATTTGATGAGTTTATTATAAATTGTGTAAGGATTCTACAAAAATACCTTGAGTATATTCTAAGGTATGGAACTATATATGGATGTGACATAGGACGATATGATATATCAAAGGTTGCCTAATATAGCATAGCTTCTTTGTATATAAAGAAGGATTCACTAACCTTGTATAATCCTTAAGCTTGAATACACATCCTTTTCATTGTGAAGACCTTGAGTAGTTTCTAGTTCATTTTTTCTTTTTAAGTCTTTCTTCTTCTTTCTTTTCTTCTCTCCTTATTTATCTATGGTTGTTATGTGAAGCAACTTTTGTAGGCCATATAGCAAGGTCACAAGTATAGACACAATAATTCTCATAGTTCTAAATTGGTGGGTTGACTACTAGGTAAAGATTGTGGAATATGTGAGCAAAAGACCCAAGCGGACATGGGTCTAAGGGCCTCTCATAAACACCAATTGGCCCTTTGCCTAATTGCTTAAGGAGAAAGGGAAAGGTTGTGACAAAATTGTTTAGTGTTTTAGCACAAAGAACCCACAATCCAACTCGTCTTTGCCCCGACTCTTTCTCAGGAGTAGCCACAAAAGATGCACATGCCTAGATTGAGCACTTTCGTATGGTGGTTGCATATCACAAGTGGGATCCCCTCCATCAACTTCGTGAATTCCCACAATGTTTGCATAGATTTGCTACCCTTTGGTTTCAACACTTGGCCTCAGCATCCAACGCAACTATTGATTTGTCTTTATCTTCATTGGAAATTGCATTCGGGCACTCCATGTCATTAGATGAGGTTTTATGGTTGCAGCAAAAAGGTGGTGAAACATCTTCACAATTTGGAGTCCGTTTCAAAAACCACTTGGCTTGAGTGGATCTTAACATGTTCGGGAAGGGTTGGTTGGTATAGTTGGAGTCCTTGTTTGTGGATATTGCTCGACGATCTTGGAGAATGCCATCCAGATTGCACAAGCCCTCGAAGATGGTGCTGCCTTCTCTACAACTTGTGTTCAACCTAATTCCTTGGACTAGCCCTTCTTCCTCCAACTACTCATCCACAACCCATGAAGGTAGATGTTTCAGTTTCCGCAAGCTACATTTCAGCCCATGCAATAAGGACGAGGACAAGGATGGTGGTCGTGGGTACAAAGGCTATAGATGTGGTCAATGGCACAGAGTGGTATAGTGTTTTAAGTGCCAAGGATTTGGGCACTTAGCTATTAAGTGTGCAATAGTCAACGTTTGGCTCATCAAGGGGTACAAGACATGGAAGTTGTAGTCCTTAATGGATGTATTACCTTTTTGATAATGAACAAGAAAACTAGTTCCTGTCACCAATGCACATAGGGATTTTGTGATGAGGTTTTATAACCTCTATTTTTTGTGGACAAGGTGTGGTTGGAGCACTCAAGAAGAAACTAGTCATTGTTTCTTTGAAGGTTTTGTGTGTGATTATCCAGTATCAATTCCTTTTTATTTTGGGTTGGTCATCTTATCCATTCGCATTCCTTAGTGACACAATGATCTCTCTTGTGAAACCTACTTAGTAAACACTTCGAGATTGTATGGAGATAATAAGTCTTTTGTTATCTCTTCCCAGGCTTGTTATGCCCCTATTCGGCTAGGGTCATATTCTAAGGCATTACCTCTTCAAGTAATTCTTTCCCAATTGTATGATATGATTTTGGGTTTTAATTGAATGTGGTGTTGAGGGTGTGCATGTGGGAGGTCTTATTCTTGGTTGTTCTCCCTTACAAGCACAATCTATAATACAATTTGGAGTTCATGCAT
Source organism: Selaginella tamariscina (assembly GCA_003024785.1). Taxonomy (NCBI): domain Eukaryota; kingdom Viridiplantae; phylum Streptophyta; class Lycopodiopsida; order Selaginellales; family Selaginellaceae; genus Selaginella; species Selaginella tamariscina. Next base: position 64,181 of record PUQB01000641.1, on the reverse strand, counting down.
CTCTTCAAACTGTTGCAAATGTGGTCTTTCCTCCTTATTCATCTTCAAAATGTTGTCAAAAGGATATGGAAAAAGCTTCTTCATTGATTTTCATATCTACAACATCCAGTGGTGGATGGAAGGATTGTGGTCAACACTTGCCATCGGATTAATACAAAAGATGCTACACCAATAAAAGTTCTAGTTCATCAAGAGATGAACAAGCTATTCAAAATATGTTTCATATTATAGACCATGGCTTCTCAACCTTATCATCAACAAAGTAGATGGAGATAGGCGTTTCACAATTGATTTTAACCTTTAAATAATGTGATAGTGCCAGATAGTTATCCCATGGCATGCTAGATGATCTTTGACACATTGAGGAAGAATCATTGATTCACAACACTGGATTTAGCTTCAAGCTATTGGCATGTTCCTCTGAATCCAACAGAATGTATCCAAGACTGCTTTTTAAATACCTAAAGGATTGTATAGTTCACGGTGATGCCTTTTGGTTTGATAAATGCTCCAACCGTTTTCAACGGTTTATGAATGATGTCATTCGAGGTTTGGAATCTTTTGTAAGTGTTTGTGGACAATCTTCTGGTGCATTTAACTAGTACATGGGAAGAACATTTAGCTCATGTGAAGCAGATCTTATTATGATTGCGGCAATATCAATTGATGTTGAAATTGTCGAAGTGCAAGTTTGGTCTGACTTTTATGAAGTATTTAGAAGTTATTTTCGCTTGTGAGGGTGTTCATCTAGATCCAACAAAGATTTAGGCGATGAAGGAGTTCTTGTTCCAAAAACACATCAAGAACTTTAAAAATTTATGGGTAAGGTGACTGCAGTTCACTCCATGTTTGGCTGATGAAACATCTCCATTGTGTGCTTTGCTCCGTCCCCCTTTTTTTCTCATGGTCCTCTCAATATTAGTCCTTTGAGTCTCTTTATCCATCTTTTAACCTTGTTCTCTTCTATATTATCCTAATTTTTCTTGCTCCTTTATTCTTCTACTAATGCTTCAGATATTGGTATGGGTGCTAATCTCATACAAGAAGATTCAAAATTAGATCAACAACATCTTATTGCATATGCCAATCAAAGCCTTAGTGGTCCAGAACTTAATTATTTAACTATAGATAAGGAATGTTTAATAGTTGTTCAGGCATTCCACAATTTTCATGCTTATTTTCATGGTTTTTTTTGAATTTTATTTTTTTTGAATTTGGCAACTGTCTTGGCCACACCAAAATGTCCTGTAGCCGGGGTATCATGACAATCTTGTATCACATGAGTCCTGCAAAACACCAACAGGAACGTACATGAGACCTTCTCAATACAGGAGTCTGTCATGTATGGTGAATAACTTGTAGTCTGAATGGGAATGGAGGAAGAGGAGCTTGCAATGTCAGGACTAATGTGCGAGAACACATTCCTTGCCAAGTCGTTTGTAGCCAATTGCAAACGGATGTCCTATAGAAGTGTTAATTTGCTGGAGCCTGATGAACCTGTAGTGTTGCAAGCAAAAAATGATCAGGACCTAACAACACTTGCTTTGACAGTCATATGCAGGATCGCCTAGGGTCGGTGTAGGAGTGTCTAGACAATGCGTCCGCTTGTCATTCTGAAAACCGGGCCTATAGACGATGACAAAATCAAAACATGACAAGAATTCCGCCCACCTAGCCTGTCGCCAACTGAGAACTCGAGCCGTTTAAAAAACTCCAGGTTCTTGTGATCCGTAAGAACTTATACAGGATGCGCAACACCCTCTAGGAAGTGCCGCCACTCCTCGAACGAATCCACAATGGCCTTGAGTTCCTTGTCATGAATCTCGTAATTGATCTCTGCCGAAAGGAACTTACGAAAATGAAAGGCTACACAATGGAGTAACTTGTCTTCTCCAACTTGTGATAGGATAAAACCTACCGCAAAATCTAAGGCTCTGCTTCAACGAAGAAGGGACAAGAAGGATCAGGATGTGCTAAAATTGGAGCTGTCATGAAGGTGTCTTTGAGTGCCTTGAATGCATGTTCCACCTTGTCGGACTAAGAGAAATCTCCTGTGTGCTTGGTGAGTTCCATGAGTGGAAGTACGCGTTTGGAGAAGTCCTGTATGAAATGCCTGTAGAAGTTTGCAAAGCCAAGGAGACATTGTACATCTCGTACAGACTTGGGCCTCTCCCATTCCACGATAGTCTTCACCTTGTGCATGTCCATGGAAACGCCAGCATGAGAGATGATGTAGCCCAAGAATCCTGTCAAAAAAACACTTCTCCAACTTCACATACAGGCCATGCTCGCGAAGCCTCTGTAGAACTAGTCGTACATGCTTGTCATGTGCCACCTGGTCCTTGGAGAAAATCAAAATGTCATCGAGGTAAATCACCACAAACTAGTCCAAGAAGTCACGAAAGATGTCGTTTACCATGTGTTGGAACACGGCTAGGGCATTGGTAAGTCCGAAAGGCATCACCGTGTATTCGAAATGTCCATATCTTGTACAAAGGCAGTCTTCCACTCATTGCCTGGATGAATCCGTACAAGATTGTAGGCCCCTCGTAAGTCAATCTTGTGAACACCTTTGCTCCTCGTAGTCGATCGAGAAGTTCTAGGATCAATGGCAATGGGTACTGATTCCGGATGGTGACTTAATTCAAAACCCCTATAGTCCACAACCAAGAGCAAACTCCCATTTTTCTTCTTGACAAAGAAGATAGATGCTTATGCAGGGGACTTTGAGTAACAAATGAAGCTAGATGCCAAGTTGTTCTCGATGTACTTGCGAAGAACCTCCAATTTTGTAGGTGATAGTGCATAAATTGGTCCAAACGATGGAGTCTTCCCTTCCGCAAGATCAATAGGACAGTCGTAGGACTTGTGAACAGGAAGAACTGCAGCCTTATGCTTGTCAAAAATGTCCTAAAAGGAGTGATACTTGGATGGCAGGGAAGAAGTATGAGAAGGAAAAGGAGCAGGAGAAGGAGAAGGAGAAGGAGAAGGAGATTGAAAAACAGGAGAGTCAGATATAGGAAAGGTAGAAAGGACGTAGGGGTTATTTGGAAAGAAAAAGATGAAATGAGCAGGATCAGTGGCAAGTGGAATAGAAGCAGAGTAATGAAAAGAGATAGGATTGGGGAAACCTATGCAGATGTTGATAAGTGTAAGGATTGGAAAAATCTTGTACAAAAGTATGTGGATGCCCAGGAGTGAGGAGAGCTTGCGAGTGTGCTGATGAACCAACATGAGGTGGATCCTGTTGAAGAGGAACCTTCGACACTGATATAGGATTGGAAGAACCATGTAAGGAATTCGCGAACTTATAGGAGTGGAGAGAGCCTGCGAATGTGTTGAGGAACTGACATGAGGTGAATCCTGTCGAGGAGGAGTCTTCAACACTGATACAGGAACATGCATGGTCAATCCTGTAGCTTGTATTACCTCAGACACTAAGGATGTATCTTGCACGCAAGAAGGAACATGATTGATCCTAGATGCCGGAGAGAAAAATGTGAACGTCCTAGACCTCCAGTCGATCTGAGGATTTGCAACCACGAACCATGGCATGCCCAAAATGATGGGAGTCGACCGAGTCTTGATTAAGTTGAAGGAAATCGAATAGTTGAATGCACCATGACTACAAGAGAGAGGTGTGGTAGCATGGGTAATTGTGCCATAAGTAATCAGATGACCATCGGCCACCTCTACATGAACTGCACGCTTCAACTTCACCACTGGAATGCCATGTTGAGTTGCAAAAGTGTCATCATGAAGCATGCATTTGCACCAGTGTCTAACAGGGCAACTCTTTGATTATTAAGATGAATGTGTATAAAAAACTTGAGTGATGGAATGGTATGAGCAGCATCAATAGAGCCTGCACCTACGTCCAACTTCGCGGCTCCTAGACAAAGTGGACATTGAAGTTTTCCAACTAAACTTCAACTTCAACTTCAACTTCACGCGTCTTGAACTTCTTGGCTTTAATAGGACATTCCGCCACCTTGTATCTTGCTTCACCACAATACAAGCATAGGTTCTCACTACGGCGACATTGCTTCTCAGTAGTGGAAAGTGCAGCCACGCTTGTGTTTCTCAACCTCTATAGGAACTACTCCAGTAGGTGTTGCAGGAACATGTACCACAGCTATAGGATTGGCTCATGAACTGTTGATGGGATTTTCCTGACGACGCTCGAACAAACGGTTGTCGCAATAAATAGCATGTTGCATGATCTTTGTTAATGTTTGGGCATCTAGTAACGTAAGGAGAAAGGTCCTTCACGTCATCCCTCAATCCAAAATGGAAATGTTCGATCAATGCAGTCTCGTCCCATGGAATGTTCGTGCAAAGTTGCTGAAATTTAGATGCAAAACAGAAGCTGGTTGGGATCCTTGTGTGAGCTTGCGTAACTTTGTGCATGCAGACGGTACTTGTCAAGAATCTCCAAAGCAAGCTTCAAAGGCAGCCACAAATCCTTCAAAGTCCTCTATCAATGAGTCATTACGCTCCAACAAAGGGGCAACCAAGCCCGTGGAGATCCACTAGTAAAGATGCCAAAAGGCCAACCTTTTGTGCATCAGTTGAATAGTAGTGTGGTTGCATATGGATCAAAAGCCTAATCTGATTCAGGAACCTTGGAAATCCAGCATGCTGATCTTCGGCTCCGAAGAAGTGTTCAATGGAGAGGAAATCATGGATGCTTGAGAGAGAGCTTGCGTAGCAGCCTTGGAGGATGCATCAGCAGTTGCATGCACCGCGTTGGTAGAACCTTGCAGATCTGTGACCACTTGGTGCAAAGTGGCCAGCTCATGAAGCAACATTTAGTGCTCGCGTTGAAATTGCTCAAAATCGGCCATGATCTATGAAAGAAAAAAGGAAAGAAAGCGAAGGAGAAGAATCAAGGGAAAAAAAAAGTAACTGGAAATCGAAAAGCTATGAAAGCAGTTATTATCAAACTATTAAGCCATGATCCAGAAACAAGGAAGCGAACAGGATTCCGAGAACAAGGAAGCTTGACTCAGGAGCAGGACAAGGAGGAAAATAGGAACTAAGAACTCATGAGCAAACAAGAAGTAAAACAAGGAGCGGGACATGAACTGGAGCAGGATAAGAACTAGGAACAAGACAAAAGTAGAAGGCAAGAAGCAAGACAAGAATCAAGACAAGAATAATCGTAGAATGACTAGTGTCACAACCTTTCGCTCTCCCCTTATGCCAACTAGGGGAAGGGCCAATTGGTGTTTTATGAGAGGGCCCCTGGTCATGATGACTCAGTTACGCTTGAGTCTTTTACCACACATACCCACAATCTTTACCTAGGTAGTCAACTCACCAGGTTAGAACTATGACAACTCTCCATCCCTTTGAGAAAGTGGATGGCCTCATCCACATACCAAGGGGTTGCTACTATGCCTTCCTCTAGAAGGTGCAGCTAGAGGTGTTTCTACTCATGCCCTTCCTCCAGAGGTGTAAGCCAGAGGCGTTCTACTCACGCTTGGCTCTACTTACGCTTAGCTTGCACGTGCCTCGGGCGCGGTGGCGGCGATGCTCCTTCACAGCGTGCACCTGTACTCGCATCACATGTCAATTGGGCCAGAGGCGATCATAAAACTCGCATCACAATGTCAATTGGGCCAGAGGCGATCATAAAACGCTTGGCTGTACACATGTGATTGAGGGGTTTAGTTAAGCAAGGACAAGTGCGCCAACCTTAGTGGCGTGAACTTTACTCAAAGTTCATTTCCTGATGAGAATTGAACCCAGGACCGTTCTGAACCAATGTCAGAACCTTTCCTCTTCCCTTATGCCAACTAGACAAAGGGCCAATTGGTGTTTATAGAAGAGGGCCCTGGTTTATAATGACTCAGTTACGCTTGAGTCTTTTTGCCCACATATCCCACAATCTTTACCCAAATAGTTAACTCACCAGGTTAGAACTATGACAACTGGTGTTGATAGTAATTGATTGTACAACAATTAGGTCAAGAGCTTTTATGCTCACAACTCCAAGAGCTAATCTGGTCATAAGCCTAATCTAGTCATGAGCTAAAAATGGTGACCTTTATCCTTTAGACATATCATGTAGCATATCCTGTAGGAATATTCTATAAGTATATCCTGTAGGAATATTCCTGTAGGCATATAATATAAGTATACCCTATAGGCATATCCTGTATTCTGTATCCTATATCCTGTATCATGTCGTGACAAATGCATTACAAGATTATCATTTTTGCAATTCATCATCATTAGGTTCTTCCATGGCGGATGTGAATGCTTTGTCACATGCACCAGTTACTGCAGGTGTCTATTATCTTTAAAACCCACACCATTACCTAATCTCCATGAAATAGGTCAGACAATGCTTTGGAATAATGGAGTCAATGGATAATAGATGCACTCAAAGCTTTTGAGTTGGTTGCAAATGTTGATATTGATTTTTAGGACCATGTTGTAAAGTTCATGATAGTAAAGGATCTTCTTTATTTTGTGGGACTAACTCGCAATAGGTACTCCACCTTGGTTGGTAATCTCGTCATGCTATCTACCTCACTTTCTTCATGCTTTCCATGATGACCCTCTCTGTGGTCATTTCAGGTTTCTTAAAGTGTTGGACAAGTTACGTTCACATTCTATTGGCCTCAGCTTCGATATGACATTCATCAATTAATTAAAAACATGTCATCTCTGTCAAGTTCAAATCCTCAATCCACTCCTTCCTAGTGGTTGTTTGTAATCAATTCAGTTCATCGTCCTTTTAAGCTATCACATAAGATCTCATTGGACCATTTCCGACAACGATAGTAAGGGATACATATGCTATTATTTTGCTAGACTATTTGACATGGTACGTGGAAGTCTGGGCTCTTTTGAAGTCCAAGGCAACTCATGTGGCTGATTTCTTGTTTCATTAAGTGATGTTAAGACATGGGTATTGTTAGAGTTTTAACCCGAAGAGCTAACACATGGCAACACGTGGCTACCAAGTGGCCTTCCGACGTCATCACTATGTGTGAGCAATTCATGCTAAGTCTTGCAAGAATGACCCTAAGAGTCTGACTTAGATGCCTAATTAGGTAAAAGACTTAGAGTTCTACCCTAAGTCTCCTAGAATGATATCTCCCAAACCTAGAGGATAACTCAAGTAAAATTTAGGATCTTTTTAATATGCCCTAACCTCATCAAGGAGACGTGACTTAAACATACTCATGTGACAAAGTTAAAGCATCGTCACTTACCCCTTGAGGAATCAACCTCATTTGGGAGTACAACCCCTTTTAGGGTGATAAGGGGTGCCTTGAACCACGATTAACCCCTAAGGGTTTGAGTGGTCAAGTCTATACCTTAGTCCTAGGCTAGTACTTAATAAAGACACAAGTGTGCACCGTAGGTGAACATGAGTGTTTTACTGAGCAAACTCCTCAAGGCTAAGTTTGGATAACTTTAAGTATACAACCCCTCAAGTGCCTTACGAAAGGGCTCCTACTAATAAGCTTAGGTTGTTCAACCCTTGGATCTTGAGTCAAGCCTCCTTGCTCTTGAATCGTGACTTGACAGTTTAAATAATAACTCATTTCATAGCCCGAATTTTTAGTTACTTTTTTTTCCTTAGCTTTTCTCCCTTGTTTTCTTCCTTCTTTCTTTCACGGATCATGGCAGATTTGAGCATTTCAACAAGAGCATCAAATGTTGCTTCATAAGCTGGCCACTTTTGCGCCAAGTGGTCACAGATTTGCAAGGTTCCATTAACGTGGCACATGCAACTGCTGATGCATCTTCCAAGGCTGCTGTGTAGGCTTTCTCTCAAGCATCCATGGTTTCCTCTCCATTGAACTCTTCTTCAGAGCCAAAGATCACATGCAGAGAAGTTCAATGGCAATCGTGCCAATTTCCAAGGTTTCCTAAATCAGATCATGCTTTTGATCCGCATGCAACCACGTTACTACTCGACTGATACACAAAAGGTTGGCCTTTTGGCATCCTTACTAATTGGATCCTCACGGGCTTGGGTTGCCCCTTTGCTGGAGCGTGAAAACCCATTAATGGAAGATTTTGAAGATTTTGTGGTTGCCTTTAAAGCTTGCTTTGGAGATCCCGATAAGTACCGTTCCGCATGCACGAAGTTAAGGAAGCTCACACAAGGATTCTGAATAGCTTCCATTTATGCATTCGAATTTCAGCAACTTTACACGAACATTCTATGGGACGAGATTGCATTGATCGAACACTTCCGTTTTAGGTGAGGGATGACGTGAAGGACTTCTCCTTACGTTACTGGATGCCCAAACCTTAGCGAAGTCATGCAACAAGCCGTTCGCTGTGACAACCATTTGTTCAAATGTCGTCAAGAAAATCCTGTCAGCAATTCTTGCAAGCCAATCTTTAACTGTAGCACATGTTCCTACGACATCTTTTGGAGTAGTTCCTATGGAGGTCAACAAATATAAGCGTGGCCCACTTCAATTGCTAAGAAGCAACTCGTGTGTGAGAACTTATACTTATATTATGGTGAGCAGGACACAAGGTGGCAGAATGTCCTGTTAAAGCCAGGAAGTTCAAGACACATGAAGTTGAAGTTGAAGTTCAATGTCCACTTTGTCTAGGAGCCATGAAGTTGGACGTAGGCGCAAGCTCTATTAGTGTTACTCACACTTTCCATCACTCAGTTTCCTGTGCACATTCACTTCAATGATCGAGAGCTCAAGGTGTCTACCTTGTTAGACACTTGTGCAATTGCATGCTTCATGGATGACACTTTTGCAGCTTAGCAGGCATTCCGGTGGTAAGTTGAAGCATGTAGTTCCTGTAAAGGTCACAGATGGTTCATCTGATTGCTTCTAGCGCAGTTACCTATTGCTACCACACCTCTCTCTTTGCACCCATGACGCATTCAATTGTTCAATTTACTTCAACTTAATCAAGACTCGAATGACTCCCATTGTTTTGGGCATGCCATGGTTCGTGGCCGTAAATCCTCAGATTGACTAGAGGTCTAGAACGCTCACGTTTTCCTCTCTAGCAGCCAGGATTAATCCTGTACCTTCTAGCGTGCAGAATATTTTAGTGTCTGAGGCAGCAAAGCTATAGGATTGATAGTGCATGTTTTATATCAGTGTTGAAGATTCCTCCTCGACAGGATTCAGCTCATGCAGTTCATTAACACATCCGCAAGCTCTCTCCACTCCTGTAAGTTCACGGATTCTTATATAGGGTTCTTCCAATCCTGTATCATTGTTGAAGGTTCCTCCTTAACAGGATTCACCCCTGTCAGTTCGTTAGCACATTCGCAGGCTCTCCTCACAGACTTCTGTACAAGATTTTTTCAATTCTGTACACTCATCACATCAGCATAGGTTTTCCCAATCCTACCTCTTTTCATTATTCTGCTTCTGTTCCATTCCCCAAAATCCTTCTTCTTTTCATTTACAGCTCCCTTCTTCTTCTCTCCGAGTTCTTACCATTACTATGCATGAACTTGCCACTGATCCTGCTCCTTTTCATCTCTTTGCTTTTCAAGTAACTCCTACGTTTTCTTCTACCTCTCCTGTATCTGACTCTCCTGTTTTTCAATCCCCTTCTCCTCCTTTTACTTCTTCCTTGCCATCCAAGTATCACTCCTTCCAGGATATTTTAATAAGCACAAGGCTGCAGTCCTTCCTATTCACAAGTCTTACCGACTGTTCTATCGATCTTATGGAGGGGAAGACTCCCCATTTGGACCAATTATGCCCTGTCACCTACAGAATTGGAGGTTCTTCACCAGTACATTGAGGACAATTTGGCATTTGGCTTCATTCATCACTCAAAGCCCCTTGCAGGAGCATCCATCTTCTTTATCAAGAAGAAAGATGGGAGTTTGCATTTAGTTGTGGACTACAGGGGTTTGAATCAAGTCACTATCCAAAATCAGTACCCATTGCCATTGATCCCGGAACTTCTCGATCAGCTACAAGGAGCAAAAGTGTTCATGAAGATCGACTTATGAGGGGCTTACAATCTTGTACGGATTCGTCCAGGCGATGAGTGGATAACCTGATACACATTAACTAGTCCCGGAATAACATAGTTTATGGCCGTTGCAAATCTAGCATGTAACTACATACTTTTGTATAAGGTATGGACATTTCGAGTACACGGTAATGCCTTTCGGACTTACAAATGCCCCAGCTGTGTTTCCAACACATTGTGAACGACATCTTTCGCGACTTCTTGGACCAGTTTGTGATGATCTACCTTGATGACATTTTGATTTTCTCTAAGGACCAGGCGGCACATGACAAGCATGTACGACTAGTTCTACAGAAGCTTCGCGAGCATGCCTGTATACGAAGTTGGAGAAGTGTTTTTTCAACATGGATACTGTGGAGTTCTTGGGCTACATCGTCTCTCTTGCTGGCATTTCCATGGACACGCACAAGGTGAAGACTATCGTGGGGTGGGAGAGGCCCAAGTCTGTACAAGACATACAATGTTTCCTTGGCTTTGCAAACTTCTACAAGCGATTCATACAGAACTTCTTCAAGCATGTGTCACGCCCGTACAGAATACAGGATTCAGGGACGGATACAGGACATGGGTTGCAGGACTTTCCTACAGGATTCCGATACAGGATATGGGTTGCAGGATTTTCCTACAGGATACTCCTACCAGGATTCCGGACACAGGATTCGGTTGCAGGATATTCCTACAGGATATGCCACAGGATATGCCTAGAGGATAAGGGACATGTGGACTCATCTTAGCCTCTGCATGCATGCAATCACTTTTGCATGCATGCCTAGATTAGCTCTTGGAGTTGTGAGCATAAAAGCTCCGACCTAATTGTTGTACAATCAGTTACTATCAACACCAGTCTTACTACGATCAATCGTCTTGTCTTGTTCTTGTTTCCTGTCCTGTTCCTGTCTCGCTCCTGTTTCCTGTCCTGCCTGGATCCTTCCTCCCGGATCCTGTCCTGTTCCTGTCTCGCTCCTGGATCCTAATCCTGATCCTGTCTTGCTCTAGATCCGTCCTGTTCCTATTCCAGTTCCTGTCCTGCTCTCGGTCCTGTTCCTGAGTCAAGCCTTCATGTCCTTGGAATCCTGTCTCTTCCTGTTTCCTGGATCGTGGCTTGACAGTTTGATAGTAACTGCTTCATAGTTCTCCGTTTTCCAGCTACCTTTTTCTTGATTCCTTTCCTTCATTTTCCTCCTTTTTTCTTTCCTAGATCATGGCTGATTTTGAGCATTTTCAACACGAGCACCAAATGCTACTTCATGAGCTGGCCACTTTGCGCCAAGTGGTCACCGACCTGCAAGGTTCCACCACTGCGGCACATGCAGCTGCTGATGCATCCTCCAAGGCTGCTGCGCAGGCTCTCTCCCAGGCATCGGTGGTTTCCTCTTCATCAAACTTTTCTTCGGAGCCGAAGGTTAGCATGCCAGAGAAGTTCAGTGGTAATCGTGCCGATTTCCAAGGTTTCCTGAATCAGATCCGACTCTTGATCCGTATGCAACCACGGCGCTACTCGACTGATGCTCAAAAGGTGGGTCTTTTGGCATCCTTACTAAGTGGATCTCCACGGGCTTGGGTTGCCCCCTTGCTGGAGCGTGACGATCCACTGATGGAAGACTTTGAAGGTTTCGTGGCTGCCTTTGAAGCCTGTTTTGGAGATCCTGATAAGTACCGTTCTGCATGCACGAAGTTACGGAAGCTCACTCAAGGATCCCGACCAGCTTCCGTCTATGCATCCGAATTTCAGCAACTTTGCACGAACATTCCATGGGACGAGACTGCATTGATCGAACACTTCCGTTTTGGGTTGAGGGACGACGTGAAGGACCTTCTCCTTACGTTACCGGATGCCCAAACATTAGCGGAGATCATGCAACAAGCTGTTCGTTGCGACAACCGTTTGTTCGAGCGTCGTCAGGAAAGATCCCGTCAACAGTTCCTGCAAACCAGCTGTGGTACATGTTCCTGCTTCTGGTAGTTCCTATGGAGGTTGAGAAATCCAAGCGTGGCTCTCTTTCCGCTGCCGAGAAGCAACGTCGTCGCAGTGAGAACCTGTGCTTGTATTGTGGTGGAGCAGGACACAAGGTGGCAGATTGTCCTATTAAAGCCAGGAACTTCAAGACGCGTGAAGTCGAAGCCGAAGTTCAGTCGGAAAACTCCAATGTCCACTTCGTCTAGGAGCCGCGAAGTTGGACGTAGGTGCAGGCTCCATTGGTGCTGCTCATACCATCCCGTCACTTAAGTTTCCTGTACACATTCATCTTAATAATCGAGAGCTCATGGAGTTTGCCTTGTTAGACACTGGTGCAAATGCATGCTTCATGGATGACACGTTTGCAACTCAACATGGCATTTCGGTGGTGAAGTTGAAGCGTGCAGTTCCTGTAGAGGTGGCCGATGGGCGTCTAATTGCTTCCGGTGCAGTTACCCATGCTACCGAACCTCTCTCCTGCAGGTATGGCACATTCAACTGTTCAATTTCCTTCAACTTGATCAAGACTCGGTCGACTCCCATCATTTTGGGCATGCCATGGTTCGTTGTTGCAAATCCGCAGATCGACTGGAGGTCTAGGACACTCACGTTTTCCTCTCCAACTTCTAGGATCAATCCTGTACCTTCCTGCGTGCAGGATACATCCTTAGTATCTGAGGCAGTACAAGCTACAGGATTGACCGTACCTGTTCCTGTACCAGTGTTGAAGACTCCTCCTCGACAGGATTCACCTCATGGCAGTTCCTCAGCACATCCGCAGGCTCTCCCCATTCCTGTAAGTTTGCGGTGTCCTGTACAGGGTTCTTCCAATCCTGTATCAGTGTCGAAGGTTCCTCCTCAACAGGATCCACCTCCTGTTGATTCGTCAGCACATTCGCAGGCTTCTTCCACTCTTGCGCAACCACGGACTCCTGTACAGGATTCTTCCAATCCTGTACACTCACGGTGTCCTGTACAGGATTCTTCCAATCCTGTACACTCATCAACAACCACACAGGTTTTTTCCAATCCTGCTTCTTTCTGTTACCCTGCCTCTGTTCCATCCCCCAAGATCCTTCCTCTTTTTCAGTCACAGCTCCCTCCTTCTCCTCTCCGAGTTCTTACCACTACCATGCATGAACTCGCCACTGATCCTGCCCCCTTCCACCTTTTTGCTTTTCAAGTAACTCCTACGTCCTCTCCTACCTTTCCTGTATCCGACTCCCCTGTTTTTTCTCCTTCTCCTTCTCCTTCTCCTCCTTCTTCCCTACCATCCAAGTACCACGACTTTAAGGACGTTTTTGACAAGCACAAGGCTGCAGTTCTTCCTGTTCACAGGTCCTACGACTGTCCTATTGATCTTGCGGAAGGAAAGACTCCACCATTCGGACCGATCTATGCATTGTCACCCACAGAGTTGGAGGTTCTTCGTCAATACATCGAGGACAACTTAGGATCCGGCTTCATTCGTCACTCAAAGTCCCCTGCAGGAGCTCCTATCTTCTTTGTCAAGAAGAAGGATGGGAGTTTACGTTTGGTGGTGGACTACAGGGGTTTGAATCAAGTCACCATTCGGAATCGGTATCCGTTGCCATTGATCCCGGAACTTCTCGATCGGCTGCGAGGGGCAAAGGTGTTCACGAAGATCGACTTACGAGGAGCCTACAACCTTGTACGGATTCGTCCCGGCGATGAGTGGAAGACTGCCTTTCGTACAAGGTATGGACATTTTGAGTACACGGTAATGCCTTTCGGCCTTACCAATGCCCCAGCTGTATTCCAACACATGGTGAACGACATTTTCCGTGACTTCTTGGACCAGTTTGTGGTGATCTACCTCGACGACATCTTGATTTTCTCCAAGGACCAGGCGGCACATGACAAGCATGTACGACTAGTTTTAGAGCGGCTTCGCGAGCATGGCCTGTACGCGAAGTTGGAGAAGTGTTTTTTCGATAGGGATTCGGTGGAGTTCTTGGGCTACATCGTCTCTCCTGCTGGCGTTTCCATGGACATGCACAAGGTGAAGACCATCGTGGAGTGGGAGAGGCCCAAGTCGGTACGAGATGTACAATGTTTCCTTGGCTTTGCAAACTTCTACAGGCGGTTCATACAGGACTTCTCCAAGCGTGTACTTCCACTCACAGAACTCACCAAGCGCACAGGACTTTTCTCTTGGTCCGACAAGGCGGAACACGCGTTCACAACACTCAAGGACGTTTTCACGACAGCTCCGATTTTAGCACATCCTGACCCTTCTCATCCTTTCTTCATTGAAGCAGATGCCTCGGATTTTGCAGTAGGATCCGTCCTATCGCAAGTTGGAGAGGACAAGTTGCTTCATCCTGTAGCCTTTCACTCTCGTAAGTTCCTGTCGGCGGAGATCAACTACGAGATTCATGACAAGGAACTCAAGGCCATTGTGGATTCGTTTGAGGAATGGCGGCATTTCCTGGAAGGTGCTGCACATCCTGTACAAGTTCTTACGGATCACAAGAACCTGGAGTACTTTCAAACGGCTCGGGTCCTCAGTCGGCGACAGGCTAGGTGGGCAGAGTTCCTATCACGTTTTGACTTCGTCATCGTCTACAGGCCCGGCTTTCGGAATGGCAAGGCGGACGCATTGTCTAGGCGCTCTTACCTTGCACCAAGCCCGGGCGATCCTGCATTTGACGGTCAAAGGCAAGTGTTGTTGGGTCCTGATCGTTTCCGGCTTGCGGCACTGCAGGTTCATCAGGCTCCAGCAAATTCAACACTCCTACAGGACGTTCGTTCGCAGTTGCCTACAGACGACTTGGGAAAGAATGTGTTCTCACACATTCATCCTGACGTTGCAAGTTCCTCTTCCTCCAGTTCCCGTCCAGACTACAACCTATTCACCATACAGGATGGACTCCTGTACCGGGAAGGTCTCCTGTACGTTCCTGTTGGTATTTCTAGGACTCGTGTGGTACAGGATTGTCATGATACCCCGGCTACAGGACATTTTGGTGTGGCCAAGACAGTGGAATTGGTGACTCGCAACTATTGGTGGCCTGGGTTGCGAGGTTTTGTGGAGAGGTTTGTACGGAGTTGTGACACTTGTAGCAGGTCGAAGATGCCTCATCATGCACCCTCTGGTCTTCTTCGTCCTCTTCCTGTTCCGTCTGCTCCTTGGAGATCCATTTCTATGGATTTCCTCACAGATCTTCCTCCTTCCGTGGATTTGATGCAGTTCTTGTGGTGGTTGACCGTTTCACCAAGCAGGCTCATTTCCTACCCTGCAACAAGACAGCTACAGGTCAGACAACTGCCGAGTTGGTGATCCGCGAGGTGTTCCGACATCATGGTCTTCCTGAGAGCATTGTTTCCGATCGAGGTCCACAATTCATGTCCAAGTTTTGGCGAGAGCTTCTTCGGAGTCTACAGGTCAAAGCGGATCTTTCTTCAGGATATCACCCACAAACCGATGGGCAGTCCGAACGCACAATTCAGACCTTAGAACAGTATCTTCGTTGCTTCATCAGTTACCAGCAGGACAACTGGTTGGACCTCCTTCCAATGGCAGAGTTTGCCTACAACAACTCCATCCACGCATCTACAGGACAGACACCTTTCTTTGCTCTTACAGGCCACCATCCACGTTTTGACTTTGCTCCTACCGCTTCTCCTTCTTCCGCTCCTGCAGTACAGGATCGTCTTCAGCATCTTCGGCAGGTACAGGATGATCTCCAGGTTCATCTTCAACAGGCACAGGAACGATACAAGCATCATGCTGATGCTCACCGACAGCCGGCACCTGCATACAAGATTGGTGATCTCGTGTGGCTTCTTCGTCGACACATTCGCACCAACAGGCCTTCTTCTAAGTTGGATTTTCAACGATTGGGCCCTTATAGGATCGTGGCGGAGGTAAATCCTGTAGCTTTCCGACTCGAGTTACCATCCACGGTGAAACTTCATCCTGTGTTTCACACCTCTTTGTTGGAGCCGTATCATCCTTCTTCTCTTCCTGGTCGTGTTTCTTCTCCTCCCCCTCCTGTGGTCATTGACACGGAACCTGAGTACGAAGTCGCAGCCATCCTTGACTCTCGTCTTCATCGTCACCAACTCCAATACTTGGTGGATTGGAAAGGGTACCTGCCTACTGATCGCACTTGGGAACCTGCATCCAACTTACTCCATGCTTCTTCCAAGGTTGCTGCCTTCCATCGGCATTATCCTGCTAAACCAGGTCCCAAGACTCGTGGAACTCGTCTTTAGGGAGGAGGTGCTGTCACGACCCGATACAGAATACAGGATTCCGGATACAGGACATGGGTTGCAGGACTTTCCTACAGGATTCCGGATACAGGATATGGGTTGCAGGATTTTCCTACAGGATACTCCTACCAGGATTCCGGACACAGGATTCGGTTGCAGGATATTCCTACAGGATATGCCACAGGATATGCCTAGAGGATAAGGGACATGTGGACTCATCTTAGCCTCTGCATGCATGCAATCACTTTTGCATGCATGCAACCACTTTTGCATGCATGCCTAGATTAGCTCTTGGAGTTGTGAGCATAAAAGCTCCGACCTAATTGTTGTACAATCAGTTACTATCAACACCAGTCTTACTACGATCAATCTTGTCTTGTCTTGTTCTCGTCTGTTTCCTGTCCTGTTCCTGTCTCGCTCCTGTTTCCTGTCCTGCCTGGATCCTGTCCTGCTCCGGGATCCTGTCCTGTTCCTGTCTTGCTCCCGGATCCTATCCTGATCCTGTCTTGCTCTAGATCCGTCCTGTTCCTATTCCAGTTCCTGTCCTGCTCTCGGTCCTGTTCCTGAGTCAGGCCTTCATGTCCTTGGAATCCTGTTCTCTTCCTGTTTCCTGGATCGTGGCTTGACAGCATGTACTTTCACTCACGGAACTCACCAAGCGCACAGGGGATTTCTCTTGGTCCGATAAGGCGGAACATGCATTCACAGCACTCAAGGACACCTTCACGACAGCTCCAATTTTAGCACATTTTGATCATGATCCTTCTCGTCCCTTCTTCATTGAAGCAGATGCTTCGGACTTTGCAGTAGGTTCTATCCTATCACAAGTTGGAGAAGACAAGTTACTCCATCCTATAGCCTTTCACTCTCGTAAGTTCTTTTTGGTAGAGATCAATTACGAGATTCATGACAAGGAACTCAAGGCCATTGTGGATTCGTTCAAGGAGTGGCGGCACTTCCTGGAAGATGCTGCGCATCCTGTATAAGTTCTTATGAATCATAAGAACCTAAAGTCTTTTCAAATGGCTCGAGTTCTCAGTTGGCAACAGGCTAGGTGGGCAAAATTTCTATCACGTTTTGATTTTGTCATTGTCTACAGGCTTGGTTTTTGGAATGGCAAAGCGAATGCATTGTCTAGGCGCTCTTACCTTGCACCAACCTTGAGCGATCCTGCATATGACTTTCAAAAGCAAGTGTTGTTGGGTCCTGATCAATTTCAGCTTGCGGCACTACAAGTTCATCAAGCTCTAGTAAATTCAACACTTCTGCATGATATCCGTTTGCAATTGGCTACAGACGACTTGGCAAAGAATGTTTCTCACACATTAGTCTTGACATCGTAAGCTCCTCTTCCTCCAGTTCCCGTACAGACTACAAGTTGTTTACCATACATGACGGACTCATGTACCGGGAAGGTCTCCTGTACATTCCTGTTGGTGTTTACAGGACTCGTGTGGTACAGGATTGTCATGATACCCCAGCTACATAACATTTTGGTGTGACCAAGATAATTGAGTTGGTGACTCACAACTATTGGTGACCTGGGTTGCAAGGTTTTGTGGAAAAGTTTGTATAGAGTTGTGACACTTGCAACATGTCGAAGATGCCTCGTCATGCGCCCTTCCTGTTCCCTCTGCTCCTTAAAGATCCATTTCTATAGATTTCCTCACAGATCTTTCTCCTTCTCGTGGATTTGATATAGTTTTTGTGATGGCTGACCGTTTCACCAAACAGATTCATTTCTTATCATGTAACAAGACGGCTACATGCTAGACAACTGCTGAGTTGGTGATCCGCAAAGTGTTCCGGCTTCATAGTTTTCCTGAGAGCATTGTTTCTGATTGCCCACAATTCATGTTCAGAATTTGGCGAGAGCTTCTTCGGAGTTTACAAGTTAAAGCAAATCTTTCTTCATGATATCATCCGCAAACTGATGGGTAGTTAGAACGCACGATTCAGACCTTAGAGCAGTATCTTCACTGCTTCATCAGTTATTAACAGGACAACTGGTTGGATCTTTTTCTTATGGTGGAGTTTGCTTACAACAACTCCGTTCACACATCTACAAGCCAGACACCTTTCTTCGCTCTTACAGGTTACCATCCACGTTTTGACTTTGTTTCTCATGCTTCTTCTTCTGCTCCTGTAGTACAGGATCGTCTCTAGCATCTTTGTTAAGTGCAGGATGATCTCCGAGTTCATTTTCAGCAAGCACATGAATGGTAAAAACATCATGTTGATGCTCATCGTCAGTTAGCACCTGCATATAAGATTGGTGATCTCGTGTAGCTTCTTCGTCGCATATTCGCACCAACATGCCTTCTTCTAAGTTGGATTTTCAACAATTGGGTCCTTACAGGATTGCGGTTGAGGTCAATCCTGTAGCTTTTCGACTAGAGTTACCATCTACTGTAAAAACTTCATCCTGTGTTTCACACCTCTTTGTTGGAACCGTATCATCCTTCTTCCCTTCTTGGTCGTGCTTCTTTTCCTCCCCCTACTGTGATCATTGACTATGAACCTAAGTACGAAGTTGCAGCCATCCTTGATTCTCGTCTCCATCGCCGCCAACTTCAGTACTTGGTGGATTGAAAAGGCTATTTGCCTACTGATCGCACTTGGGAACTTGAATCCAATTTACTCTATGCTTCTTCTAAAGTTGTTGCCTTCCATCGATGTTATCTTGCTAAACTAAGTCCCAGGACTCGTGAAACTCGTCCTTATGAAGAAGGTGTTATCACGACCCGATATAAGATACAAGATACAGGATGTAGGATACATAATACGGGATACATGATATGCCTATAGGATATGCTTACAAGATATACCTACAGGATAAGGGACATTATTTTTAACTCATGACTAGATTAGCTCTTGGAGTATATTTTTAGCTCATGCCTAGATTAACTCTTGGAGTTGTGAACGTAAAAGCTCCAACCTAATTGTTGTACAAGTAGTAGTAGTTACTATCAACATTAGTCGTTCTACAATCATTCTTGTCTTATTCTTGTCTTGCTTTTTGCCTCCTATTCTCGTCTTGTTCCTAGTTCTTGTCCTGCTCTCCTCCTTGCTCTTGGATCGTGGCTTGACAGTCCTAATTATGAAACCTAACCTCTCTTGAGTTGATGCCCAAGGCTTAGCACCAGTACACCTGCTTACTAGAGTATCCAACCCCTCAACGTTAACCCCATTAGATAACCTCAAAAGGTGTGGCTTAGGTGTTGTACTATGTGCCATCTAGCTTAATGTCACATCTTCATGTGATATTGTTTCCCATATGTGGGCTAGTAGATTCAAGAGTTGCACCAATCTAATGCCAACTCTAGAATCCCTTTGTGATCCCTCATGAACCTAATAAGGAAAACTTATCAACCAAGATGGTAGGGTACCTCGAAGGTCCTATTGTTTAGAAGTTGAGGCAGCACAACAAAGGGTTGTGCCTTAACGATACAAAGCTATAGCTTGCACTAGTAAAGAATAATGAGCTCTTGTCAGGAACCCATGAACTCTTCTACTACATATTGTACCTTATTTATATGACGAAGCCCCCCCCCATATGTGTAAGTGGGCTAGCATGAAATTTCAACCCCTTAGTTAATGAGATGAGTTTTCACCTAACCTAACTTGTACCCTAAACCCTACCTGAGGGGTGGGGATTTTAGGGTGTGGGTTAGGACAACCCTAAGGATGTTCTTAGCCCTCATTTGCACTAACTAGGACATCAAAATTAAGAGTGGGTTTTTTAGAAGGTAAATTTTAGCTTTGCCAAGAGTTTTCTGCAAATACCTAATGACACCAGGCCAGACCATCACTAAATACTCAAGTGCATTAAGCAAGCCTGCTTCCTATATTTAGGGTTCATCAACATAGTACATAGGTAATAATAATCAACGTCCAAAGTAAAGAGGAGTCGTAATAAAACTATAACATGTATCCAAAGCATATTCTTTCAAATCAAGAACCTCAATTCATATCCAAAGTTTTAAGTTTATTAACTACTAGGTTGGGGATCAAGTAGTCTTTCATGACACCCTATCATCTAAAAACTAATGGTCTAGTTAAACAACTCAACCGTACTTTTAAGTGTATGTTGTCTCAGTATGTGAATCGTGTCCTCAAGTGTACACAGTTCAAAATTTAGATTGAATGGATTAGAATGTACATGTTCAACAACTGTTTCCGTATGTTCAAATCTAAATAAGGGAGTAATGTAGCGATTCTACATAATATATCTTGAGTATATTATAAGGTATATATATATTAGAATTATATATAAATGCCACTTAAGACTATAGGATTAGATCAAAGGTTGCTTAATATAGCATAAATTCCTTGTATATAAGGAAGGGTTTGCTAACCTTGTATGTATCTTTAAGGTTAAATACACATTCTTTTTAATTGGATCCGTAACCTAATTATTATTTTTTAACTCTAGTGAGTTTATTTTTAATCTAGATCTTTAACTCATTCGTTATTCTTAACTTGATGAATTTATTTTTAATCTCCTAAATCTTAACCCATGGTGAGTTTATATCCCATTTTCTTAAGTTTACTTTAATATATATATATATAGAATATTAACCATTGGATTGGGCCACATAATTTATAATTTAGAATTGCCATTGAATTAAATTTAATATGGTTGTTAGTGGGTATTAATAATACATGTTTAAGACTTAAGATGTCTGCTGGATAAGATTTAGTATAACTTATTATTAATTAATTAAACCTTAAATTTTATTTAGAAAATGATAATCGTATAGAATTAAAATGTTATAATGGATTTTAGTTGTACAAGATGTCTTAATAATACTTTATGTTTTCATGTATATTTAATTTAATCATTTTTTAAAATTATGTTTCAATGTTCCAGCACTAGGAATACCATTTATTTTCAAACATAAAGTGTCAAGTTATAGAAGTTTTAAATATATTATATGAGATGAGAATATATCAATAGTAATTTTATTTTAAAGTATGACATAAATGTATAAACATATATTATTAGTTTAAATTAAGTATGTAAACATCTTATAATTAACACTTGTAATTTGGCGAAAACAACATATTAAATAAAAAAGAATATCATTGAAGGAAATCCAACCCTTCTTTTGTATGAATGATAATTAATTAAAACCTAATTAATAGATAAATATTAAAAACCAAACAAAAACATGTATCTAAATAAAGATTATATATACCAAATCATGCATATAGATGAAAGGTATTAATTCTGAAGGTCTTTTAATTTATATCCTCTACATACGTATAAAACCATTAAAACAATTAATTTAATTAACGATTAATCTTTTGTTAAAACATAAAAATTTAAACGGCCTTATTACACACCAGGTCCTAAACCTGAGAGGTATGAATTTCTTATTCAATCGTGATTCTAATTCTAATGCAGGGTGCTAGGAACAGGTCGATGAATCCAGATGAATAGCACGGATAGCTGACTTAGCATCACGATAATCGAATTCTTGTACGAACTTGTGTATCAGCCCTCTTGGCTGGTTGCTAAGGATATTACTTACAGATACTGGAGTATGTTAAGTATTTTGTTTATGGACATTTGTGATTACAGTTTGGTGTTTATCCTTCTCTTGCCGTGTGTACGTTGAGGTTATATGTTCGTTACATATATAAGAAAATGTGCTGAATGGCGCATAAATAAGCTGTGATTACCTAGTTAAATAAATGAGAATGGTTGTGTGCGGATAATAGAGATATTTGTTCGTCAGCCACTCAAATTGTTTCTTCCTTGCTTTCAGTGTTGTCTTTTTATGCTTTGTCACGCACTGAAGTTTCTAAGCACAAGCATGTGCGTCCCAATCATTTTCTGCTTTTCTGCTTTTACCAGTCAACCATGGACTGCCCAGATACGACGGCACAATTTGTGTGCGGGAATCATGCTGAGAATATTTGGGGAATCTGGGTATGTCCCACCAAACCAGTTTCTGGATACCTTGACAGCGAGCACGTGCGCCAGCGTTGTCCTTTTGGGGCCACGCTGTTTTCAGTTTGGCGGTCGCTTCAGGGACGCGTGTCACCATCCAGTGTAGCGCATGCTATTCCCCATCATCCTGCCGTCACCAACGTGACGCCATCGCAGCATATTCCACAGATTTAAAAATCCCGGTGTTTACCCCACATTTTCCACATGTACGATAAAACCGGACGAATGGTCGGTCCATTCCAAGGCTACGTGAGGTTGGGATCCAGCCAGCGTTGAAAGATAATCTTCTTTATATATATATATATTATATATATCTAGTTGATGCTGTCCTGTTAGCCTAACCTGACCTGAATGCGTGTGGAATATCTGGGCCGTAAAGCCGTCCACGTTGTCATCCAGACGGCGCACGAAACCAACAGCTGGTATCGGAGAAGATAGACATGCCAATCCCACAGATAGCGAAAGCCATGGAAAAATAAAACACATTTTGTTCCAAACCTGTGTGTTGTTTTCTGTTTCCTAGGAAACTGTGGTCGCTACAGTTGTCCACGCCCTCGCTTTAAAACGCAAGTGGATGCCAAGCAAATCATTTTAGTTTTCAGGTTTCTTCTGAACCACACACACACAGGATGCAGCGGAACACTCAAGCAGACACTCCTGCTCAGCTACAACTGCCTCCAGGGTTTCGATTTCATCCTACCGACGAGGAGCTTGTGGTTCACTATCTTGCAAAGAAAACTGCATCAAAGTCATTTCCAATCCCAATCGTTGCCGAGGTAGATCTTTACAAGTTTGATCCTTGGGACCTTCCTGACAAGGCTTTGTTCGGGGACAAGGAGTGGTACTACTTCAGCCCCAGAGACAGGAAATATCCCAATGGAGCACGGCCCAACCGCGCTGCAGGGTCGGGCTACTGGAAAGCCACTGGCACCGACAAGCCCATCATGAGTCAGGGTACCAAAGTGGGGTGAAGAAGGCACTTGTCTTCTACAGAGGGAGCTCCCAAGGGCACCAAGACCAACTGGATAATGCACGAGTACAGACTTGTTGAGAGCAATAACCCCAAGAATGGCAGCATTTCCCAAGAAAGGACTACGGGTATGTATATTCACTGTTCATTTCGTATATTCCTCGTTAAATTCACAGTGCTTTTGCTTCTACAGTTGGATGATTGGGTACTGTGTCGGATTTACAAGAAGAGCGCAACGTATCCAGCCGTAAACAAAAGCAGCAGCGCGCAGGCAGCAGCCTCAAAATTGGATGCTGATGACGAGTCGTGCCTGGAAGAAGTCTTAGCTTCGCTGCCTGATATTGATGATTCTAGAATATGCTTGCCCAGGCTTGGCTCATTCACCGCCATGCTTTCTGACCATCTAAACAACAACACATTCGACAGGAGCAATGCGTACGGAAGCCAAGGCCTGCAACAACATAACCGTACAGCTGCTACTGGATCTGAGTGCGGGAGCAGAACGACCACGACGCCGAGTTACAATGATCCTGTGGTGGATAACTGCTTGTATGACACAAGGTACAATCCTCCTTCGTTGCCCTACAAGAATCTCATGGTGGATCACAAGCCGAGCATGAATGGTGGTTTTCTCGGCCACAATGGAATTGCAAGAGTGCGGGGAAACAGCATATTCCAGTCTGACTCGATCGATGATGAAGTTCAGAGCTCGTGTAAATCTTTAGAATTTGCTTCGCCAGACGTATTGAACAGGATGGCTTTCCAACAAAGCCACCAATTGCAGTTTCCTCATGGCCTTGGCGGGTATGCATTTCTTCAAGGAAGATAACGGTTACCTGTACATTTTGTACACAGTTATGGGTTTCATTCTCTCTTTTTATTCTTTTCTGTTATCATTAATTGATTTTAGCCTTTTAACTGGTTTATATGTTTAATTTGATCATGTTTTCACTTCAACTGTTCCATATACTATATATTTTATGTGAATATTAAGGCAATTCCTGTATTACATAAGTAGATGTGTATAACTCTTACTAATTATATTATGTCGTCCATGTTATGTAAAGGTATATATTGCAGGTATCTCTAAGTAATAGATTATCTAGCTAGAAATGATTATTTAAAACTGGTGCTTTTTTGTTATATATATATAGAGAGAGAGAGAGATTCAAACTGTACTTAAGAAATTAACATTTATGTATTTACATATGTTATACAGATTTTTAACCATATATGCATTATAAGTTTTATACATGCATGGTAATTTATAAATTAATAAGGTGCAATTGATTTACAACAAAAACAGGGTAAGCTGTTCATGTGCTACATGCACCACATTACACACACACACACATATATATATACACACGGAAAAGGATTCCATGCTCGCAGCCCACAATTAATAAGTCTTACCCCAACCTTGTGACATTGGGTTTTATATGTTACACCGTACTTAAACATAAAGTGGCATGTGTGTGTATAAAAAAGTGTAAAAACTCATATTTCATGGATTTATTAAATTTTAAAGAATTCTTAGTATCTTCCCATTTAATTTATTTACCTTAAAATATTCCATATATCTTTTACAAATATGTATAGAAATTTATTATACAAATTCTATTTTATATGCTCATATTGTATTTGTATATGTGAATGACCCAACACTGAGTAAAGATGTTGTTCTTTATTCAAAAGAAAATATTAATATTAATACACAGTATGAATTACATTTGAACTTCCAGGGAAAAAAAATTTAAACAATCTAAAATACCAGTCGATAACATTATAAAGAAATTTACTAATATTAATATTTATAACGATGTGATTTACAGTTCATATGCAATTGAATTTGAAGAGAGACTGTATTTTATTAATTTATTAACTGTATATTATATGGTTTATGTTTCTATTTAAATATTATATTGCACTACATAATATATGCGTATTATAATGCATATGCACATAACTTTCAAATATGCTTTAATTTCACTTTCTCATTTTTAAATTAAAATTATACATTTATTAGAATTTGCTGAAGTACATTAAAATTTTACTAATTCTGCTTGGCATGTCCTAGTCTCTACGTCTTATATATAAATAGAAACTATAAGGGAAACATGTAAATACATTGCAATTGATGTTAAAAAGTATGTTAATATTTACATTCATACCAATGTTAATGTTAACTATCCATGTGAAATGTCTATGCCAATATTAAAAATATGTTAAATCATGTTCAAGGTAAGGTAAATTCAAAAACACATGTAAACAATATTTTAATGATTAAAATATGTATGGAATATGTCAAAATATATCACATGGTGTGTAAAAAATTGTTCAACACAAGTATTCTTTATATGTTCTAAATCTATTCAAATTTATTATATATTCATTTGGTATATACTTTAAAAGTTATTAATTTCACATTCAAAAGCATGGTTAAAACTTCTCAATAATGTGTAAAGAAACTTAAAAGTATGGCATTTTATTTGGGCCATATTGAATGTCATAACCTTTCTCTCCCCTTAAGCCAACAAGGTAAGGGGTTAATCGGTATTTAAAGGCAAAAGGTTAATTAGTGTTTATGAGAGGGCCCCTAGTCATGATGGTTTGGGTGTTTCTAATATATCCCATGTATCCCATAATTTTTACACATGTGGTCAACTTACCAAGTTAGAAATATGACACTCTACACCTATTTAAGAAAGTGGGTTGCTACTACTCATGACAGGTTTTAGTGCAGCTCAGAAGCGATCTACACACGCATGGCTTGCACCTAGCTTAGATGCTGTTCTTGATCACATGTCAATCAAGCTAGAGGTGATCCCATAGATGCATGGTTGTACACATTAATTGGGCTAGAGGCGATCCCAGAGGCATTCAACTCAAATGCTGTACTCGCATCGCATGTCAATCAAGCCAGAGGCAATCCCAAAGATGCATGGATGTATACATGTTAATCAAGCTAGAGGTAATCCTAGAGGCACTCAGCTCAAATGTTGTGCTTGCATCACATGTCAATTGGGCCAGAGACGATCCCAGAGGCACTCAACTCAAATGTTGTGTTTGCATCACATGTCAATTGGGCCAGAGGCGATTCCAGAGACACATGGCTATATACATGTCACTTGGGCTAGAGGCAATCCCAGAGGCATCCAACTCAAATGTTGTGTTAATTGGGCAAACGGCAATTCTAGAGACACATGGCTGTACACATGTCAATTGAGTTAACGGTGATCCCAAAGGCACCTAACTCAAATAGTCAATCAAGCCAGAGGTGATCCCAAAGACACATGGATGTGCACATGTCAATTAGGTTAGAAGCGATCCCAGAGGCACCTAACTCAAATGCTATGCTTGCATCACATGTTAATCAAGCCAAAGGCAATCCTAGAGACGCATGGTTGTACACATGTCAATCAAGCTAGAAGCAGTCCCATATGGGTTTAGTTAGGTAAGGACAAGTGTGCCAACCTTAATGGCCTAAGCTTTACTCATAAGTTCACCTATGATGAGAATTGAATCAGGACTGTTCCGATATTAAATGTCATAACCTTTCCTTTACCCTCAAGCCAATAAGGTAAAGAGTTAATTGGTGATGACCCAATTACTTTCTTATATATCCCACATATCTTATAATCTTTACTTAGGTGGTTTTCGTGAGCTCCATGACTTGACGCAAGTATCGAGAGAGACCGTTTAATGATTCGGGATTAAGTTTCAAAACTTGGTCAATCGTGCGGATCCAAGCATGACAGAACGGGTTACGGTGGGCGTTATGGCCGGCTCTTCCCTGATTTGGCTGGCTGGTAGATGGATTGGTCCTTCGACTGTGGAGGAGGCCTGCGGATTGCACAACGATTTGAAACTTGTTGGGCAGCACAACGTGTATATCCTGTATCAGCACCTATTCCTAAGACATCCGTCCTGTTCCGATGGAGGGGGTGCTGTTCAGATGGAGGACCAGTCCTCAGGCCGCAGAAGGGGCCCATGCCAAGCTGCGTTGGCGTGGTCGTGGCGGTCGTGGACAAACATTCAGTGCCATGAGTGCCGAGGTTGGGGACATGTTGCAAAGCATGTGCAAATCGACATCAAGTAGCTGCCATCGAATGCAGAAGAAGTGGAGACTCTTCCGCAGCCGGAAAACGAGGCGTAGTGCATGGGGTGTCAGAGGACCCATGCACTAGGCACATTGCACCACCTCTGAAGAACTTGATTCCAGCGCATGGTGACACTTCCCCGAAGCACCTTTGTTCTTCCATGCTTGTGCGGGCATAGGGGTCTCGAGTGAGTTACTGGACACGAGCGTTTTATGTTTGTGTTCTCCGGCATTCAGTCCTGTGGACTCCGGATCCAGTATATTTCTATCAATCGATCAGTAGCGGAGTCCTTGCACTTGCACACAGTACCAGCTGAGCGAACTTTGAAGGTAGTGTTTGCTGATAAGCAGTCTTTTGCTAGATCACATCGAATTGCACATGTGCCTGTGGTGTTAGGAGGATACCATCATCTACTTCGTTGCGGGTGATGCCGAGCCAAGTCCATGACATCATCCTGGTGTCAATTGGCTTCGTGCGGTCAAGGCAAGATGTGATTTTGAAATGTGCACGTTGTCTATCCCAGGATGCCCCCCATTGCAGGCTACAGAACATGCACCGAATGGCATGGGCAACATTGCAGGGCATGATGGCGCCTAAGGCAGAGCCTTCTCCAGAGCAACGAGCTAAGGACATCAAGGATTGTTGGCGAGGTATCCGAGCCTATTCAAACCCATTGTAGGAGATGCGAATCCCCTGTTGACTACTCGGCATCACATCCCGACTGGTACAACTCCCGATCAGGATGGGGCTCAGGCGACGATCTCCAAAGGAGAAGGATATCTGAATCGTTGTGTGAGGGAGATGCTAGAGTTGAAGGTGATACGTAAGTCCGAAGTCCATGGGCAGCAGAACCACACCTAGTTCCGAAGCCGGATGGGACTACACGTTTCACTATTGATTTCAGGCCATTGAACGATGTTTCTGTTCCAGATTCATATCCACTACCAAGGGTGGATGATTTGGTCGATGCATTGGGGAATAGCCGGTACTTCACTATCCTTGACATGGCTTCCGGCTATTGGCAGATCCCTATGGCTCCTGAAGATGCAGCAAAGACAGCATTTTCGAACACCATCCGGCTTGTACGAGTTTACGGTCATGCCATTTGGTTGGTCGGGGCCCCAACAACCTTCCAGCGGATGATGGACGAGCTATTGGAGGGCTTTGAAGAATTTGCACGTGCGTACATCGATGACCTTCTGATTCACTCTTACGTGGGAGGAGCACCTTCAGTAATTAGAGCGGGTCCTGCAGCGATTGTGCAATACGGGCTGAAGTTGAAAAAAGCAGAAGTGCAATTGATGTACCTCCATTGAAATACTTAGGATTCATTATCACAGCAGAGGTGTGAAACCAGATCCGAGAAACCCTGCTGTACGAATTTCCTGCTCCTGAGTTAAGTGGCGGAGTTGCAGCGTTTCTTGGGAAAGGCAACAGCCTAGCGAGGTTTGTTCCGCGGTTCTCAGATTTGACAGCCCCATGCGAGATTGTTAAAACAAGGAGCTCAGTTCCGGTGGTCCAAGAAGTGTCAGAAGGTGTTCGAGGATGTTAAGGCATTGCTAGGATCTCACCTTTGTTGCGGTATCCGGACTTTGCCAAATCCTTTATTCTTTGGACGATGCTTTAGATGTGGGTTGGGGGCCGATCTTTGCAAGAGACTCCCAATGGTCAGCGGTACCCAATCGCTTATGCAAGTCGGAGCCTTACTGATGCAGAGAAAAATTATTCCACCACGGACAAGGAATGTCTGGCAGCCGTATGGGCCTTTCAAAAGTTCCATGCATATCTACATGGCTCCAACACATTGTTGGAAACTGATCATGCTGCTGTCAACTCAATCATGAAGAGGAGAATGTGACGGGACGACTTGCACGTTGGGCGTTAATTTTGCAAGGGTATCGTTTTCGGGTTGTTCATCCCAGGGTCTAGCATGGCGGATGGATGCGTTATCCCGAGCTCCTGTGGTAGGCAGCCCCTGTAGCATTGTTGCTATATGCCCTTCCTGATCGCGTACTTCCGAGGCGGGAAGACATTGTGGAGGCTCAAAAGATGGAGCCATGGATCAGGAGTTGCGTGAGTCTTGAGTAGTGAGGTACCCTGCGAGGATCTTAACTTTCGCACATATGCACGATCTTTCAGACTGATGATGACTTGCTTGTCTTTGTTGGAGACGGTTCCGAGTGTCGTGTGTCACCACCAATTTACATTAACTCCTGGTTGCAGTTCTTTCATGACAACCCGATGTCCGGACACATGGGATTCCAACGATGCCTTAAGAGGATTCGACAGCACTTGTATTGGCCCCGATTGCGACAAGACCTACATGAGTACATTCATACGTGTCCGGAGTGTCAACGGCATAACGTGTCCACACTTCCTCCTGGCAACCCTGGAACCAATTCGAGTTTCTCGCCCTTTGAGCTAGTAGCGTATGACATCATGGGACCATTCCCTGTGTCGCAATTCGGTAATCGATACATCATTGTGTGCTTTAATTACTTGACTCGGTGGTAAAGTGTGTGCTTTGCTAGATGCTACAGCAACTTCCATCATTAAGTTCCTACTAGCTCAAGTGGTGCTGAGGCATGCCCCGAACGAATTTTATTGGATCAAGGACCAGGCCCAACAGCGGAAGCAATAGCTTATTGATGACAGTTGCAGATCCGACAATCTTTTGCCTCAGTTTATCATCCTGAGACTGAAGGTTTGGTGGAGCGGTTGAACAAAACTTCAAAGTCATGCTTGTCAAGTATGTGCGCCCTGACCATACGGATTGGGATATGTGGCTTCCATATCTCCAATTTGTTTATGTTTCAGCCCCTCACAAGTCAACAAGGATTTCCCCATTCAAAGCTTTGTATGGTCGTGAACCTGTATTCCCACCAGCAGTTGGCATCACTCCTCACGAGGCATATATGGATGGGCGTATTGGTTGGAGCATTTGAACCAAGTTCTTCCTCTGTATGTTCAAGGTGGAAAACAATTAGCTCGTGCACAAGAGTATCAGCGTTGGACTTACAATCAACAACATCGAACGCCACCTCAATACCAAGTGGGAGATTTGGTTCTCGTAAGTTTCCAAGGTTAGGGGATCAAACACACGCAGCAAGGCTTCAACCGCGATAGGTCGGGCCTTGGAGTGTTGAAGAATAATTGGGAACACAAGTGTATCGCTTGAAGCAGCATGATGGGGTTCGAGAGTCACAACATGTCGCTCATGTGTATTGGCTACAACAGACACTCGTTTGGGGAGGACCACCTTGATAGGTAGAAGCCATGTCTTGAGGGGGATAATGTAAAGTTCCATATATATACTATATATATATGCCAAGTGCCATGTGGCATTAGGATTCATACACACTAATCTACCAAAAGTGCTAATCCTAATAGAGACACTTAGTATAAATACCATGTATCAATCAGACCTAATCAAATCGTGTTTAGTATTCACTCCTCTTTCAAACGTTATAGCAAAATATATGTGAATATTGGCATTATTAGCACCAAACAGAATGAATCAGCAGTCCAAGTCCTCGTTGCCCCCAGCATCAGCGTCACAAAAGCTGAAGTTGGGCTCAACATTCATTGCCCATGCGAATTTGGCCAGCAACGATTTGTTGAATATCTGCAAAACGCGTGTGGCATAGGAAAGGAAGGAAGAAACAAACTTACTTTCTCAATGGGATCTCGTGCCTCTTGCACCAAGCAACAGTTATCCGTGGATCCATGTAGTTGATCTTAGACGTTCCTAGGGCTACCGTTTTCAAATCGTCCTTGATCGTCATGTCCGTGTTCAACTTCTCTAGTCTCTGCTCTAACCTCTCCAATTTTATCTCCAGCCTGTCTGTACGTTAGTCCTGTTTGCTTAGTAAAGCAAACACATCTCACTTACTGTTGCTGACTTGGAGCCCTCTTGTTCTTGTTCTTGCCGGCTTCTCCCTTCCTAACCCTCTCTAAATTGTCCATAAGTTCCTCACGCAGAGCCTGCATATTATAAACAATTGACAGTTTATGATTCCACTAGATTACCTTGAGCTCCGTAATCCTCACTTCCATTCTTTGCATCTGCGCAGCATGGCCCTTGGACACTGTACGTTGGTGATTACATAAGATTGCTACCTACGGTTATATCCCAAGAGTCAGGAAGAGAAACTATGCATGCGAATACCTGCTTATTTGCTCGTGAGTACTCTGCAGTCTTCTCCACCAGGGTAGCACCAAGCGTCTCTGCTAGCTGTTTAAAACCCCCAAGTCATAAGAATAACGTTATGTTAAAAGTCACCACAGATATAACCTCTTTCTCCAGAGTATGGGATGCATTGTACGTCCTAAACACCTTGGCCGTCAGCCCTGGCATCACTCTCTTCAAGTGTGCGTTGAGCTTGGTCGTGTCCAGCCGGTCAAATAAATCGTCACCTCTCTTTTTTCCTGCAATCACAAGCGTCTCAGTCGGGACAAACAGACAATGACATCGGCTTACCTTTTCTGAAGTCTCCTATAGCCGTGTACACTTGTAGCTCAACAGATACAGTATTCTGATACCTGATGGAGTCTTTACCCAGAAAATCAAACTTAATGAAAATGCGTTAGAATTTCCTATATGTTCGGCGTATATATGCAGCATTGATTTTCACTATAATCTAGGCACTGGTGAGGAACTTTAGTCCAAAATTCTAATGTATCTATGGTATAACAACATTTGCATGTATTTATTGTATGTCTCTCTCTTCCAAATGTCTATTTGTACGTATGCATACACTGAGTGAATATGTGTGTAAGCTATAAATCTAAAATTTATCTGTTATCCAACTTCATAGTTAAGCTAATGTTCTCATGCATGCACGCTAGCGCCAGAGGTATGGGATTCAATAATCTTAGCCGCATATAAATATCTATGTGCAATATCCTTCGACATTCTCGTACATTGAATAATATTATACACGTAGCTTAAGGTTATCGCAATTCTATATTTATGTAGCCAGTACCTCGAGCGAACTTGGGGACTCCAAAGACACATGCTCAACTTTGAGCGAGCAGCAGCCAACCGTATCTGCTTCATCATCATCCTAGACAAACAAAAACAGTGTTAAAAAGAGAGCTGGATCCGCAGCTTCACACCTTTTCATTGCCTGTCTCAGAGCAAGCCTGTCAATGAGGTATGTAGCAACTGCGATCTGACGCTTTTCAACATCTTTTGATTTAAAATCTCTTGTGATACTCGTATACTGTGTCGATCTGTATTAAAAAAAAAAAAAAAGAAAAAAAAAAGAACAACGAAGAATGAGGAAGGTAACACAGAGAGAGTTCGCATACCTTGGAAGTCAACTTCCTAGCCTTGTCATATTTCTCCACGTCACTTTTGGCTTTCAAGCTGCTACTCTGATGCAAGAAAACGTATTTACACTCTCTTGTATTGATAGGATCGTTCCAAAACGCAAGCCAGGTCACCGTGTTATCATGCCTTACTTCTTTCCACCTGCGGCGCCAGTTAACACACGGTCGTTTGAAAAAGCAAGAAGACCTTACTTGTGACCCGGCATTGGGCATTCCGGAACTGGGGCATCTTTACCAAGGTTGATGACGATGTCCTCTGGGAAGATCCGCCTCTTCAGCTTTCCCATCTGAAATGGAGGACCAGGGTGAGCCCAAAAAGACTGCCTGAGGAAGAAGCTTACCTTGGGATGCTCACCACGTCCCCTGAAGAGGCCCGGAGGCTCCACCCTGAAATTTCCAACCTATTGGCAGTACAGTAAGAAAGCTTAAAGACGAAAAGACAGAGAAACCATGCCTTCTCTTTGACACCATCTATCAAAGCCCAGGTATATGGTTCCTCCAGCTTTGTCTTCTCCTCCTTGAGACGTTTTTTTTTCTGAAACGCAAACTCAGACTATATATATGTTTATATATAGCAGGTAAACAGACCTCCGTGGTAAGTTGTTTCTTTCTCTTTTCTGCCATATGCCACTCATAGATTGGGTGAAATCACAAAGCTCAAACTTTTGAATCACGTGGTCTTTGCCAAGTACTTTTTTCCAATCCTCCCAGAAGTTGGAAATGAACATCAGCTTGGTTGCGTAATCTGTATCTTTCATCAAAGCAAACATGGTTGCAACCTGCATCACAAAGCTGTGGGCAACCACTCATAAGTATGTAGAGCACAAACCTCCTCGGCTTCTGGTGTGAGATCGACCGGTTGCCCATCGTAAAGCATCCTCACACGGTGAGGGGTGTAGAGAGGGGGAAAATGACTCCATTATGCACCAGAGTCGTCCATTTGGGCTCAGCTCCATTCTGGCTCTTGATTCTCGTCCTCTTCCACAACAACCTTCTTGTCCACTTGTCTCTTCTTAATAGAGGCCTTGTTTTCCTTGAAGCGCCTAGCAATAGGCAGGTCCTCATCGGAATCCTCCTCCTGGCTGCCTCTTGGCTGCTATCTTCAACAATAACCTTTGACTTCTTCTTCATGCTCACGCTCACACTCACTTCCAGGGACCTCTTCTTCCCATTCGATTCAGCTTTGGAGGTGTTGGCCGCCTTCAATCTCTGAGCCAGAGGAACATTATCGTCTTCATCATCGGATTCCTCCTTTGGTTCATCCTCCTGCCTCAACCTAACCCTAATTCCATTTAGATTACCTTTGACTTCGATTCTTAACACCAACATTCCCGCAAACACCCCAAAGAACAGGTCCTCTCTCTCCGCAAATGCATTAACCACGCTGCGTTATCCCCTTTGCATCTTCTTGTAGTATAGATTGTCAAATCTCAAAGGTGTGGATGCATCAAAGCCCACTGTCAATGCCCTCAACGTACCTGGGATCCATTCCTGGATGCGCATATACCATGTCCATGAATTCCACGCGATGCGCAAATCCTAGCGCGTGTGCACCTTTGCAACAAAACGTCAGGCTTGGCATCAACAAACAAATGTTACTTACCTGACAACGCTATGCGTGAGCCCTGGTAAGCTCGTCAACAGTTGCATTTGTATGTTGTGGCCAACACGATGCCCTGGACACAAGCCCATCTTTACACCCTTTCTTCACTTCCCAGAATAGACCTCCAGCCACCCTCGTGATAATCGCTACGCATGATACTATCCCTGGACACGCTCTCTCCACTGCTGCCTTTGCCCTGTGCACCGCAGCATCAAACCATCTCCTGCCAAAGAACGATTTATCTCCGCATCAACTTCTGCTCTGTTCTGGGGAGTTGAAGCTATCAACCATCACACCCCTGATTACAAACAAAGTATCAAACATTTAGGGAAATACTTACGTCAACAAAGCAGTCGTGGAAGAAAATGCGTAGAGTGGCGCAAGCAGTGGAGGGTGCCCCTTGATCTTGACAGCAGAGGATAGCTTCCGCTTGCGGGCACGACTCTCTGTAGTAGTCTACTGTAAGCTCAGAGAGAACAAGTTTGAAAAGGAAAAACAGCAAAATGATAAGGCCATCCTCGGGATACCCTAAATCCCTGCTCCTAATGTGGACCCAGAACACCAAGCACTAATTAGAAAGGCTTGGATGTCTGCGCTGCATTTAGCTTCACGTCTCCAGTGAAAGCATTGGTTAGTGCAAACAAGAGCAAAACAAATACAACTTGGGCGCTCATGATTCCAAAGTGACTTATGCTGTTACCAATCTCCATCCAGCTCCCCGTATTCCGAACCTGAATCATATTTCATATAAAATCAATATAAAGATGGCATTTATCATTGAAAAGCTTACGAGGAAAAAGAAACGAATCGTCATGACATCTGACAGGAGTAGAACAATGAAGTAGCAACCAAGTCGGGGCAGGTTCATAATCTTTACCACCGCACTGAACGCACATCTGTTACCACCAATGTCAATTATTTCAATTATCAAGTCACTTGTTCACACACTTACGTCACAAGGATGAATGGTATGAATAGCTTGAACAACAGCAACCCGGCCATGATAAATGGCTGCAATAACACGAGTTGTTAACAGCATAGCAAACAGAAAGAAAGTACTTACGTTGAAAAAGTGATGAATCTATATACGGAAGAAATTTCAAAGCTGGCAATGCTTGCAACATTTCCGGTTCCGAAAAATGCTACGTTAATTAGAATGAGCTGCAACCAACAGCAGATGGTCAATTAAGAATAAAGATACAAAGTAAAACTTACGAAACACAGAGCGACATGCACGTCAGCGAGCTTTATGGGCCTCCAGGAAGCATTCCTTTCGTTTCTGGAATAAGCGGCCCTCCATTGTACAAGGGTGTTGCTGACAGACATTTCATTGCCAACCGTATTGCGTCCGACAGGTGAGTATGAAATGGCAGACTCTACCAGAATCCATGAGAACAATACCGCTGCCAGGCCACTATAGAAAAGAGCTTCATACCTGAGAACAGAAGAGACCTGTGAACAAGATTGTGTAGCAAAGAAAATACATACCCGATAGAGAGAAGTAAAAATGGAGGAGCAAATCCAAGAAATATCGAACAAAGCCTTGAAATAATTGTTTGTGGAGCTCTAAGTGGCAGGACCATTGATATACCTGCATGGTAGCTAGTTTCTTTCTTTTTTATTTTTATTTTTTTATTTTCAGTACCTGCCAGCGACCAGTTTACGGCCTGAAAAGTAAACGGTAGATGCCTTTTATGTGTTCTATAAGACGTTGTGATCAATACCATAACCGATGAAAACATGACAAGTAACACCTATAGAATCAAAGCACGAATAGATCTTAAGGATATGCTTTAGTTGGATACACATAAATGTGTATGCATGGACACAAACACTTAATATACGTTTGCTGTGCATATATAAGTCAAACAGGCTTGCCTGCAAAGTGAAAAACACATTTTGCTGCGTAGAGCGTTTCTGACCATGAACTAACTGCCGGAAAATGATTTGCTTCGGAAAAGTATTATCAATCCACCAAGCCGCTACTGCAAGTGCTACCACAACGATGCCACTTCCAACTCTACAAAGACAACCACTAGAGTATAACATGAAAGCAAAAGACTCAGGAGGATGACTCTTACACGAGTAAAATGTTTTCAGAAATTTGTGTTGGCATCAACGTAAAACAGGAGAGAAACCAGCATGCTGCCCACACAAATGCTGGCACCATTGAAAGACCAGGAACTATTGAGGAAACTGTAACTGCTCCTATCACGCCAGCAGCTATGAACACACCTGTGTACACCTGCCTGTGGAAAAAACTGGTAACCTGCAGATATGACGCGTTATCATCAAATATATACATTATTTAACAGAAATCCCTACCAATAGATGAACGATGCAGAAGGATGTAAAGCATGCCAAAAACACCTTAACCTTAGACAGTTTTCCTTCTTCATTGCTGTCCAAACGCTCGCTGAAGCCTTGGTATCACTTGAAGCCCGTTCCCAGAGATATACGGCCATACCAAAGTACAGATAATAAAGTACTGGAGATCTCTCCACTAACATAACAAGGGAGACCACTGCGAGTACTGCCCTCCAGAATAGCTTAACCTAGAAAAAGTTTATTACAAAAATATGCAGATAGATATTATATAACATACCATGAAGCTTTTGTTACGTTTACTTTGGAAAACAGAAAAGCCAGTGTAATGTCTCAAAAGATGTAGGAATACGTAAATCATCCACCCGAAGTAGCCAAAAATGACTGTCCCCATTAAAAACCACCAATCATACGTCTGAAAATAATGAAGGCCTTGCAAAGATAGCCTGATGAGCTCCTGCGACAACTCCAAGGCAGACTGATAATGCTGAGAGTTGATAAGGTCTTCTATAAGGTTCACAACATTCTCATGGTTTTTGAGTGGGATAAAGGGTCTGAATATAAGTGAAGTTGAGCGTTTGATATCTGACTTGCGTAAGAACTGATTGAAAATCTGTTTTGCATTTGCAAACACCACCTCCGCTTCGTCACCCTTGAATACATTTGTAGAAAGAGAAGTAAAAACTAAAAAAATGACTCACCTTACTCAACGAGAGATAACTAGTTGGAAGTACTCCAACAGAATTCATTGGGCAAGGAAGTCCAATTAGCGAAGACTGTTAGAAGTTTCTTGATTAGCCATTGAGCTTTAACCATGACAGAGGCTTATGACTTACCATAAGGGGTGCGATATCACCTTGATTCACATCGATACGTTCAATATTTTGCAGATTCCACTTGTCAGGTGTCGGCATGTGATGAGTATGCTCATCAACAAACCTCAATCCGTCATCCTGGTTGTTCTTTTCAGCTGCAGCAGGTGCAGGGCCTCTGACGCCTGCCCCCCAAACAACAAGAGGAGTTTCTGTGTTTGCGGTTTCTCCGTCTCCATGACTTCCTAGCAAAGTATCACCAACATGCAAAATCAACTATCAAATGCTTGCGCGCGCACACACATTCAGAATGAACCTTTATCACTCATGCCATGATCGGCAGTGAAAACATAAGCAGTTCGTCCGTCCCCATATTTCTCTTCCAGAAGGTTAAACACACGGTTAACTCCACGGTCCACAACTTCCACATTGTTCAAGTATATGGAGGAATATGGACGATGTGCATGCCCGTTAGTGTCACATCCCAAGAGATGCAGAAAAATGACCAGTCCGTCGCTCTGTAGAATGGACTCTAGTTCACTATCTGTAAAGGAGTTGTTCAACAATTTCTCAAACTGCTCGAATACCCAAGTATCTAAGAAAGATGCATCTGTTAAAAAACAAAAGCATTGGTAATATGACAACGTGAAGCAGAGACCTACCCGTTGCAAAGTCTTCGTATTCATGTGGGTATGTATTGTACCTTGCGTGCGGTAAGATTCCACAGAATATCGGAACAATGTCCGGACTTCCAAACGCCACAACCTTCTTGCTCCTGTTGAACACAGAGTCGAATTCAACTGGGTTTGCCTTCCATCCTGCAAAAGGTTCCAGAAAAAGAAATGCTGTCAGTTTAATGATTCATGGGATGTAGTGACTACCTTTGGTGACAGCACTGGGATCTTCATAAAAGCCAGCTATGATTGCAACATGGCCAGGGCGGGACTCAGTAGGTGGCCTGGCATGAGAGACGCCCCATCGGCCTCTGTTTTGGGCAACACCATGGAGAAAAGAAGCTCTTGGCAATCCATTGGGCTTGAGCTCGAACAATTTGTCGGCTCGCAACCCATCAGCTGGCATCACAAAATCTAGAATCTCCTACATCAACCTGCTTCGTTACTTACCAACAAAGAGCACAAGTCTCTTGGCAGGGGCATCAATCCGCGGTGCCACCGGATCAATCCCGTGAACAATGGGCGACTTGAAATAGATGTCGAAGATACTGAGCATGTAGAGCGCGTGTACCGCCATTCCCAGCACCACGATCCACATCTCCTTCCTCTCCATCCCGCCAGCAACCCTAAACCTAGCGGACGGAATATACAAATTCAAAAAAAAAAGGAAATTACCGGTTATAACCGGCAGCATCCGGTGGGAGGGCGGACTTCGTGGCTAGGGTTTGTACGATGGCCGTGTGCTGAAGAACGGCGAAGAATTCTATTGTGGATGGTAGTATTGATCCACGAAATGCCATATTACAGTGGCCGTCTCACCGGTTACAAGCGCGAGCGAGACGCAGGTAAGCAATTTGCACATGTTTTGATTCGAACACCCGGCCCATTTTGTGCGGCATTCATTCATTATCAGATTTCCCGGGCGATGGATCCACTTACGTGAAGCTCTTTGTGGGCTCTGTTCCAAAGACAATCTCGGAAGAACAAGTGAGTATTTGGAATGCAGAAGAAACAGAGCATGGGTATTCGGGTTCCGAGTACACACGTGTTCTGTTCCTTGTGCACTCTGTCTCATTCGTTTCCGCAGGTAAGATCCGTGTTCGAGGAGTACGGCGACGTGCTGGAGGTGGCCCTCATAAGGGACAAGAGGACGGGACAACAACAAGGCATGTTTTGTTGTATCTTCTTTTCTTTCCATAATCAAATCTCAGGCAATGTTGTTGGGTTTATTGTTGTCGCACGCATATAGGGGTGTGACAATTTTATTCGTCGTATCTGGAGCAATTCTTTTTCTTTTCTTTGCTTTACTACTTTTTAACGAGTTTAGATGAATGTTTTCAGCACCTATGAGTTGGTGGTGGGGATGAAATTTGAATGGATTGCTTTGCCCGATGATGACTGGCGACAAACAGATATGCTCCACTGAAACAAGAGCGAATATATGTATATGTCATATAGCAGGAAACACATATGTATATGGATGGCATTAGCCAGGCAGGTGGTTTTGTGCAGAATATGTGCAAGTTCCCGAGTGGAAATGATGAGAATTATGTTTTGGTGGATGCAATCTGTTTGGCAGTAATCCAGGCGGGCTCTTAGTTCCCACGCTGCTTGTCTACTAGATGCATTCTTCTTTACTACTTTTTTTTGTTTTATTTTCAATGTGCTGTTCCTCGTTTCTTCCTATATTTCTTCTTATATTGTTCTGTGATGCTGACTATGGTTTATCGGCTATTGCATGCTTTAGGATGTTGTTTTGTCAAGTACTCTACACGTGATGAGGCTGATAGGGCAATACGTTGTTTGAACAATCAACGGACTTTGCCAGGGGTAAGTACACATCCTGCTATTTTACTTAAACTTAGTGTTAAAAAGCAAAGCCGGTCTCGCAGGGTTCATCCACTGTACAAGTTAGATATGCCGATGGGGAAAGAGAACGGCTTGGTAAGCCTGTTAATTAAAAATAACAAGTTGAATTGCAAATCTCAGTATGGATGAACGCATAGGCAAGTTAAACCACATGTTCTGTGTTAAATGCAGGCACTGTGGAGCATAAGCTGTTCGTAGGTTCTCTTAATAAGCAAGCTAATGAGAAAGAGATTGAGGAGGTAATAAGTCGTTGTCAATTAGTTGTAGACACCTTACGTCTAAAATCCATGAACTGTAGATATTTCGCCCTTATGGGAGAGTTGACGATGTGTACATTATGAAAGATGAGCAAAGGATGAGTAGAGGTGCGCTTCTATATGATTATTTTGAATAACAACTCTCTGATTATGTTATTAACTGTATAGGGTGCGCTTTTGTAAAGTATCCTTCTAGAGAAATGGCACACGCAGCAATTACTTCACTCAACAATGTCTACATCATGCGTGTAAGTACACCAACACACACACACACACGGGGGAGAAGTTTCAATAGGAGTGGTGAACGACATGATCCAACGATTTCAAACAGGGTTGTGACCAGCCTTTGGCTGTCAGATTTGCTGATCAAAAGAGGTCAAAACCTGCCGATTCAAGGTATTATACGTACATGCATACGCATACACATAAAAGATACATACAAATGTGCTTTTAGGGACACCTTCAGTCCTCGTCATGGATCAGGGTCAAGCCATGTCCGGTACGTTATTCTCTTCTATCTTCATTTAGACTTTTCTCCTTGTTCCTGCTCAGGTCAAGCGGATACAGTCATGGCCATAGTCACAGTGTATATAGTCATGGTCACGGTCACGGTTACAGTCACAGCAGCGGTCGTGCATCTTCTCCAGTTAGCTGGCGACAAGCAAACCAACTCGCATTACGATCGTTGCCTCAGAATGGTGGACCTTCATCATTTCCACCCGCAATGATACGTCCAAACGCTGTAAGTTTGTACTTAAATAGCATTATCATCTTTCCAATAAATTCTTTGCACGTCATTCCGATGGTGAATGTAATAACTGAGAATAGTTATTATGTTATCCCATTAGTACGCTCTCTCTGCAAGCCTTTGAATTCCACCGTTAATTACTGAATCTTTAGTGGTATATTGCTATGCATAAATGTATATATTTTAACTTTTTATATTTTGTGTCGCATAATGTATTTCTTTTCGTGCAATAAGAATGACCGTGTGTTCATGAAGACTTCTCCTGCAAGCATTCCTCAGTTAAGTGGCAGCAGCAGCTTAGCTCAACTTGTTCGCCCAGGAGGCTCAGGGAGGATTCGACCCGCTTCTCCTCTACAGGTAAAGCACACGCACATAGAGTCCGTCTATAGTTTTGTAGAGTGTTTTGTGACACCTTTGTTATAGGAGTTGTACAAACAAAGCTACAAAGGCCTCCACAATCTATTGGAGGACAACTACAAACTGCAATTCCACACTACATACCTTTACCACCGCCGCCTCATCAGCAGCAGCATGTGCCGGCATCTGTGCAGATCCCTCAGCAAGTTTTGTCTCAGTTGTTGCCGTCCCTGCAGCGGCATTTAACCTCCTCGGTAGCAACAACGCCTAACCAGCAACCAATCCTGCAAAATCCCATGCAACAGCAACAACAACAACAGCAGGTACTTTCATTCCTAGGGTTGTATTAATATGCATGTTCAAGTTTAATGTTATCATAGTTCATCATGAAGGCAGCTGACGATTCATTGCTTAAATGAAAACTCACGCAGCACGCAGGCACGCACACACACACAAACAAAAAAGCATATGTTAAAAGTCATACTGTATTATTTGTTCAGTGCATAAGGAGAGAGATGCAGATTATTCAGCCGGAGGAGGCTTCCTGGCTGCTGTCTGGGACACCTGCTGCACAGCTAGTACAATCATTGGTGAGGCCACCTCCACCACCAGCCCCTGCTTCAAATTGGACTGAACATGTTTCTCCTGACGGCTACAAGTACTATTACAATAGTGTCACTTCTGAAAGCAAGGTATTCTGCTTGTATAGGCTTGTGTGTATGTGTGCGCACGGGCACTCTATGCTTAGTGTGGAATGGGCTCTTGGTTGAGAAAGCTGTGGCACTAAACTTGTCATGTTTATCTGAAATGCAGTGGGAGAAACCAGAGGAGTTGCTGAAAGCGGAGCAGCACCAAGCAGCACACCGCCACTGCCTGTGAGTTCTCGCTGCTTAATTTACACACACTTTTTGAGTATTTATAATATGTATACAACTCAGTGTGTGTGTGAAAACACATTAAGATTACATAGGACGTGAAGTTTTCTCAGTTTCAGCCTCCTAATGGATCGATGGAGCAGTTGAGACAACAAGTGCGGATATAGGCGGACAGACCAAT
The DNA here is from genome assembly GCA_003024785.1 of Selaginella tamariscina. Lineage (NCBI taxonomy): Eukaryota > Viridiplantae > Streptophyta > Lycopodiopsida > Selaginellales > Selaginellaceae > Selaginella > Selaginella tamariscina. The sequence continues at coordinate 21,919 of PUQB01000641.1, read as the reverse complement.
ATGGCATCTCGGACTGTGTATTTTGCTGACTTTGTTGTACTTTGTGATATCATCTTTCATGTATTGTATCGCATCAACTTCGATAGTTAACACGTAATGACACAATGCTATTTCATCTATATAAAGTGTTATCATTCATTACTTTGGTCAACCTACAAGTTACATGTCCACATGTGAAGCAGTAAGCAATGGAAGCTCAAGCGCAACAATGGAATAAGCTGGCAAGGCTAATTCCATGTCCGTTCCAGCATCAACTAATAGCCTTGTGTGTGGTATCACCTGAAATATGAAAAAGAAAATAACAAATTTATTAATTTGTGCTCTACTTACCTTGGTAGGATAATCAAACGAGTTTTCGTCCATGAGACCGGTGCTAGAAAGGATGGTAAGAGTTGAAGCTCTGTAATCGATTTGACTGGAAGAAACTCCTTCCAGCAATATCGTTACGTTGATCGTGTACTCACCAAAGTTGACAGCCTGGACCAAAATATTATGAGCAAGCAAACTACGCAAGACACACGAACCTTGAGAACTAAACTGTTGCTGTCTTTGCTAATTACAGTGGACAATACTACAGGAACTGCACTAATGTTTGCAGTTTCCACCACGAACGGCAACAGCTTTCCTCCATTTGAGAGCTTGAAGAAATGTTGCATCCAGTAGCTTGGTGTTCCGTACTGTTGCCATGAATTGAAAACAATTGCATCCGGGTTCCATCTACCACACAGAGATTATGTACGCATTGTATGTGTATGTGGGCACTCAACTGGACTACCTTCTGTTATTTTGATTCACGAACAAGGGAGCGTAGCTTGCCATCCCCACAACATCACTGTATTCAGGGGTTATCATAAACAGAACAATCATACATTATATGAAGCAGACCTGTTTAGTTCTATGCCAATAAGAAACGTTGCTTCTGCCACGGCAGCAAGCAGGCTGCCTTGTCCTGCATCGTGCTTTACGACAGCATACTCACTCACAAAAACCTGTCAAGAGTTTCAGTCACAGGTACAATATTCATATTTCAAATGTGACGCACCTTTGGCCCATTCCTTGGAACGTAGTTAAATATATGCGCCATTGAGAACAGTGTGCTAGCGGAAGTGTATATCTGCAAGTTCACATTCTCTCTCTCTCTCTCTCTCTCTCTCTCTCTCTCTCTCTCTCTATATATATATATATATATGCGTGTGATATTGAAAGAGGCACTCACGTGGAAATCGAATAAATCTGCTGGATGGTCAAGTGGTTGCGCAGTGCCATCACAGTTGGAAATAACATTTATATCAGGATATGCTTCCTTAATTGCACCGTAGAATCTCAGATAATTTGCTGTAAGGACACAAACAGTATTATTGCAAAAGAAACTGTTAAAGCTTAATCAGATCTACCTAGATAATACGTCTTTCCACAGTCTTCATTGCCCACAGCCACGTAAAATAAGTTGAAAGGGTCCGGATGGCCCATGCTTGCCCTAACCCGACCCCATTTACTGGTTAAAGGCCCTCTTGCAAACTCGATCCCATCAAGGATATCCTACAAAAAATAGAAAGAACCGAGTTCAAGAAAAGTTTCATCCAAAGAAATAATATCCAGTCTAAGTAGTCTATGATATACGTTGCCACACACACACATAAAAATATAGAAACTGGTATGATACCTGAATAAAGGGGCCAAGAAGTTCCGGTGGAACCTCATCTGTATGACTGATCCCTGCAAATAAAAGTATGCAAGTCAAAAATTCTTGCTCCAGGCATCTCTGGAGGAGGTTCTAACCATTGTTGAAAACCCATACAGGTACGGTTCTTAGATCTTCTGATAACTATAAAATAAAGGATAGTCCTATTAGAAGAGCGCCAGATCTAAAAGTGCACGTCTGAGCTGAAATACCTGGAGAAGTTCAAAGAAACCGAGACCATCGTCTGACCAATAACCCCACTTATCACCAAAATGACCAGGCCTCTCCTCCCATGGACCTATTGTGTCCCTCCATCTCCAGGCATTTCGCAACGTGTCACCTTCAACATAGCATCCACCTGAAATACCAATGTTATAGAACAGTAAGTATATAATGAAATACAGTTATTAATTGCCGCTATAGTCCCACCTGGAAAACGCAGGAATCCGGGTTGTAGATTTTCAAGCATCATGGCAAGCTCCAGTCGAAAACCATGTCCCTATATAATAGTAGAAGTCACTGTATCACGCGAGCGCGCGCACACACACAATGTATTAAAATCTTGCGATAGATCACTGAAGGAAGACCTTGTAGGTGTGAACAGGCATTGCAGAAACTTGATCCAGCCAAATGACGCCCCTTTGGAAAGTGGTCAAAGCAAGTCGAGAATAATGATCAGTCGCATTTGCTTCCAGATGCAGCTCGTACTTCCGCCAGTTTTTGCTCTCTGAAGAGTTCACTCTTTGGAGAACAAAGATGGCGTGAGATTATCTTTATGCAGATACGTATCTATATACACAGTTTTAATATGAAACACATTACTCATACACACTTACATGACATTTTCCTGAGCCAGAATCAGACCTTCATGGGAGACGAAAGATACACACAGATTCACTTTGCCTGATGACCGAAGCCAAAAGGAAACCTTATACTGTTTATGAGCTTCTATGTTCTGCCAAAGGATCCCAATACATATACATATAGCAAATAAAAAAAGGCATGTACCATTCCCCAAAAGCCGGATTCGACACGCCAACACCACTTTGCACGTCACTGAGTACTTCCATACGCAAAGCAATTGGGTTGCGTGCAAAACATGAGGATCTTTGTGACTCTAGCCACACTTGTGACTCATTCCCCAGGATACCAAGGCGCTATGTTGGAGGGAGTGTTTTGCCCTCCAGCTTCAAATCCTGATGACAGAGAGAAGAGAGAAAATCAGTATGAATGCAAGACAAATTACTAACCCCTGTTGCTCACGAGCTCTGCCCACAAGCCTCCTGCACCAGCATGGTTGATTTCCTGCAATAAAAATGCGTACAACTAGAAACAAATGCAAGAATGCAGTGAATTACCTCGAAAAAGATCCCAAATAGTGTACAGGCATGCGGCGTCCCTCGTCCCCCGCATCAACACGCACGCTCAACGAGGGCTCCGCTGCTGCGTTGGACAGCGCCACGATCAAGAAGCCGGCTAGAAACATGATGCTAGAATTAAGCGAGTTGTAGGGTTTGGTTCTAGGGCTCAAGTGCGAGGATGGGGAGAAAGGCCAAGCAGAAGCCGCCCCCGAGGCTGCGTCCTCACAGACCGTCCGGCAAGTCCGTTTCTGCAACAGAGAATCCGAGAGACGGCGAAGAAGAACAGAACGATGAAGCTGGTGGGGACAAGGAGGAGGAGACGATCCAATGCCGTCACTTCTCCCGCGGGGTGAGCCTGGAGAAGCTCCAGGCCGCTAGCGTCTCGATTTTGTGCTCAGAGTGTGCCAAAGAGAACAAAACTCCGAAGAGCATGTCGGGTAAGAAGAAGAAGCAGGTGAGAAAGAAGAATCACGAGATCCGCGTGGATGAAGTGGTTACTTTCTGGGTATGCCTGGCGTGTGGCCATGTTGGCTGCGAGAGATCTGCAAACCAGGAGATTGAGCGATCTTCGTTTGGTTCTGGCCATGCTCTCGAGCATTCTCGCAGGCAACGCCACCCTCTTGTTCTTCAATTCGGTGATGGATTGCGCGTGTGGTGCTTTGACTGCGGAAGTTTCGTGGTTTCGTACTCGGACCTGATGGATGGTCTTGGCAGCCTGCTGGGTTCCAAAGGGGACGTGTTGCAACAGGCGGCGCACATTCTTCAGGAGAGGTATTTCAAACGGGCAGCAAAGAATGGACGGAGAGTTCCGGAGGAGGTACAAGTTTGTTCTCATCAGCATTCGGAAGGGATTGTTCGTGGCCTGGTCAACCTGGGTAATACCTGTTTTTTTAATTCAGTGATGCAGAATCTTCTCGCACTAAATAAGCTCAAGGAGTATTTCTTAAACTCATCTTCCGAGGAAGAAGGCCCCTTAACCTCTTCATTAAGGAGGTTCTACCAGGAGATCAACTCCGATGAGCACGAGTTGTCTGGGAAGAGGCGATTTCGGGACTTTGGGACATACAATCCCAAGAGCCTCTTCGCTGCGGTATGTGCCAAGTCTTGTAGGTTTTCTGGCTACCAGCAACAGGACAGCCATGAATTGCTCAGGTTTTACTCGACGGACTACAGGTAGAAAGGAGGATTACTAAAAGGAGAAGATAAGAAATCACAACCAGCAACATTCGTAGACAAATTCTTCGGTGGAGAGTTCGCCAGTACTGTTACTTGTTCTGAATGTGGGTACTCTTCCTCAGTTTTGGAACGTTTTCTGGACATCTCCTTGCCGATTCCTACAGTAGCGAACAACCGGACACTCTCGAACACGAAGACACCACTTTCGAAGCGGGAGATCAAAACAAAGAAGCACCTTGACAGGCGGAAGAGAGCTCCTGTTACAAGATCCGGTAAGCGAGTAGCTGATGAACCGGTTTGGTGAGCAGGCTGGTGACAACGAGGGTGAAGTAGTTGGCGACAACCAGGATGAACCTGCTCGTAACAAGGTCAAGGATGAAGAAGGGTCTAAAGAAGATCCATCCGATACAACTTGGCTGGATTATGTGTGTGATGCATCGAGTACGATGGAGGGTGTTTCCTGGGTCGTCGACGGAGTGGATGATGATGTGGACTTGTTTCCTGAGCAGGAACTGCATACCATGAGCAACACTGATAGAAACAGCCCGAACCTGTCGAAGTTTCTTCAGGCCGTCAGGTCAATACACTGGACGATTCCGTTGACCCTTGGTCCACCGTTTCTACAGCCATTTCACTGGATGATCCTTGGCCAAGTCAACCCGATTCAGTGGATCAAACTGCCGTGATAGTCCCAGGAGGATGTGAGGCTGCAGATGGTCCACTGAAACAGGACATGGTGGTCACACGTGAGGATGTTGCAGGCTCCTCCACAGCTTCTGGTCTTATTCTACTTCCCTATTGGGATGATGCGCAAATGCAGGTATAACATGCATCTCGTGCGTGTGTGTGTGGGCGCCGCGCCCATGTATGTATATTATATGCAGTGCATATATTAGTGGATGAACTTTTGTATTTTCCTAGGCATCAGGAGCTCAACAAGTCTCTGAAGTGGACGAGGGCTTAGGGGATTTGTTTCAGGAAGAAGAAGTGGTCGTTGCGAGGTGTGCAAACAGGGAGGAAGGATTTGTTTCAGAGGCTGAAGAGGAGCCGGAGATTGTTGAGACAAACATAGTCCCCATGACTCTGGACGGTTGCTTGGCGGCATTTACCAAGTTAGAAGTTCTCTCTGGGAGAACGCGTGGGCATGCGAGAACTGCTCCAAGAAGGAGACCACCGAAGATGGGGTGCATCATTAGATGCCGAAGGAGAAGCTGCTGCAGAGGTGAATTCTGACGTTATGAAAGTTCTTAAGAGATGCAAAGCGACCAAGAGCTTGGTTATACGAAAGGCACCACCGGTTTTGACTGTGCATTTAAAGAGATTCGCACAGGACATGCGTGGGAGGCTGAGCAAACTTACTGGCCACGTTGCTTTTGAGGAGCTTCTCGACTTGAAGCCCTTCCAAGGAACCACCAAGTAAGATAATTTTGCATGCGTGTGCCTAGAAATGTATACGTCTGAAAAACTACGGATTAGTTGATGCTACATACATTACTGTGAGAGTAAGTGTGTGTGGTTGTAGGAACGGGGAGGCTTGTTTGTACCGATTGGTGGGAGTTGTGGAGCACTCAGGGACGATGAAGGGCGGCCACTACGTGGCGTATGTTCGAGGTGGAGGTGAAGAGAGCAGTTGGTACTACATTAGCGATTCCGATGTGAGGAAGACAACGTTTGAGCAAGTTTTGAGGACCGAAGCTTACCTCCTGTTTTACGAGAGAATTTGAAGCCCTTTTTCTCTCCTTTAGGCTGTACACAGTGTTAGCTGGGTTGTTAACTGCATATCCAGCTTCTCTGGCATTTTGCAATTTTGCTCATTTACATTTGAGGGGCAAATCTTCATCTCTATCCAGATGGGTTATAAATACATTGAAAAATTGTAATTTATTGTATATGCTCCATCTCCAGTCAGTGAAATATCCTTAACAAGCTGCCGATTGAGTATGTGACCAATCTCATTATTAAATGTGTTAAGTAATAATGAAATACATTTTATTTTATTTTTAACAGTTATATTGTTTTTAGCTTACTAATAAATGGTTAATATAAAATTATATTTGCTATTTGGAATTCACGATGCTTAAACAATTTTGCCTAACACGTGTACTAAGGTTTTTTCTGTTCCCGAATGCAACAATTGCAAATAAACCACAAGCTTAAAGTTGTTCAAGGCTTTGCGTGCAAGTATGCAGCAGCTTTAAATGCTCTCTCGGTGCGAGGGTTTGGTGCTCCGGATTCTTGTCAAGGTATGTGATTTGTGCTCCGGATTCTTGTCAAGGTATGTGATTTGTGCTCCGGACATCGTGAAGTAGATCATATACACACTGAGCGAGAGAGAGTTACTGTTGTTTCATTGTATCTTCTTTTAACATGAGTAGGTTGAAGGCTTTACAATATTAAAGCAATAAATAACAAATTCCTTTGCAAAGCATGGTGGCATGTCCATCTCTAGTCGATCTTACAGTTGTAGGTATGTAAGTGTGATACATATACATATAGCTGTGTATGTCACACACACACACTTTAACTAGTTTCCGGCTATGCAAGTATATAAACGTGAGTAACTTTCTTCTAGTGTTTTAGGAATGTGAATTTAAGAACTGGATTGCACTTAGGTTTGGACTGTTACACGAGGAACTGTGACATCTTGTTTATCAGGAGCAAATTATCCTTCCTAAGGTGCCATTTTTATTTTGTACCCTCTCACATATGTAGATGCACACATATTGTATATTTGCCAAGGACATGAGTGCTTTGCCCAACTTATATAGCTTAAGACTTTGATATTGAGAGTGTGTGTCTGGCTAAAAGAGGTAGATTATTTTCTTACACAGATAATGTGTGCATGTTTTTGTGTGTGTAATTTATTTTAGCAGTGATGAATCCATATTTACTATACAGCCAAGTTTTAGTCTTTTAGCAGACTATCCAAATTCTAAATGGTAACTTCTTGCTATGTACACAAACACGTGTATATAATGTAAATCTGAGTCCTTTACATCGAAATACACACACACACACAATTAGTATGACTATATACATAGTGAAGGTACATGTATATATACACGTGAGCATATGTACTTTATTGTATATCTCATTGTTGTTTTAATTCATAACATCTCAATAGCTTGTACCAATTTAGTTCAAATTCATACATATATGTATATGTAGTTTTAAATGTTAAAGTTATGTTTTTTAATAATCTCTCTCTCATGTACATAATGTATGTTATAATGTGCCCAAAAACCCAACTAGCAAAATCCCTTTAGCAAAACCCTCTTAGCAACATGCAAATGGACATTGTGCACTGATAATTTATTTCTGAATTTAATTAACCACTTTTAAGTATAAAACCACAATGGATGATTATTATTCATGCTGTGGCATTTTTTTTTTAATTTACTAAACCACCCGCTAGTTAAAACTTAGCCTTAGAATCCTTAGTGTAATTGCATCAAGAACATACTTATATTCTTGGTGACAAGGACGGTTTGGTGATGTATCCTTGACTCCAAGAACATACTTGCATCCTCATATAGTCATATATCCTCAGTGGCGATGCAACACGATGTATTGTTGGTTGAACTACATCGTAAACATTTGTTATAATTAATCTAACCAAGGTCATGTTCAAGGTAGAAAGTCATTAAACATAAGCATAAGACATCCTACTTTTTGGAGAAAATAAGATCTTTGGAAGAATGATCCATGGAGGAAATCCTTACGAAAAGAAAAAGGAAAACCACAAATGAAATCTTTGAAGAAAGGAGCTGAAGGAAAGATGCATGGGACTAGTAACATGGCAAGGGGAGTATAGAAGAGGTAATTAGGGCAAGGGGGATGGAGTCTTCACACTTGCTCTTTAATATAAGAAAAGTGCATGTGATACTTCATGTGTATATAACTAAAAAATATCCATATTTGCCCTTGACTTCAAAGACTGCACTGTAAAGAAGCAATTTGTACATATATTTATATATATTTATATGAGTAATTTATAAATGGATCTCGTCAATAGTGTCATTGTGGAGCTTAGCAATGTTTGTAGAAACAATTACTCCATCTGATTCCTTTGTATACTTTGAAATGATGTCTGTTGTGAGCACTATGACATGATGTGTTATGAGATCTTTGTAGTAAACACTTAGATGAACTTCTTTCATAGATTGTTCTTGGCTAATTGAAGAAGAACACTATAGTCGATATCTTTGGTGAATACATGAACCATCTCAACAACCTTGGTAGTACCATTTATACCCTGTTGTTATTGTGAGTTTATTTTCAAGCTGAACACTTATCTTAGTTTATATCTAAATTAAACCTTTAATTCATTTGTTATCCTTAACTTGGTGAATTTTCCAACCTAATTATTATCTTTAACCCACATGATCAAGCAGCCCGATAGTGCCACATGGATTTAGGATTTAGGGTGGCCGTTGAATGAGGTATTCACAATAAAGAAACAACACAAACCAAAATATTATTATATACTAATCTTTAAGGTTATTAATACATTAATTTTAAATTTTAAAATTTAGAAGAGAGTTTATTTTATTTTTAATTATATATGCAGTTGTAACTAAAATGGGCATGATACGTGAAAATGGGAATATAAAATAAATTACTAATTAATACTTAAGTTTTAATTATTAATTAATATGTAATTAAGCCTTAAATATTAATTAATTAATTAATTAATCCTTCAATAACCTTACTTAGTAAGGAATATTCCTAAAATATCTTAGAATATTCATATTATTCTAAAAATAGTTTACAATAATGAAAAATACTATCAAACATAATTACAAATGAAATCATTTCTTATCAACATGTTAATTTTTTTAAATACTTTCTTCCTAACATATAGAAAATCTCATTTTGTCTAAATCATCACTCTCCGGATTAATCAATCATTTTGGTCAATATCTTGATGTTGTTGCCACCACTTAACACTCTCACGAATGCAATTGGGAGTTGCCATCCTTGTTAATACATAAGATGTGATAAGAGAGGTCTGCATAAAGGCTCATCTAAAAATGACGTTCCTTAAGAATAATATTATAAAGCGCCCGGTTGCTATCCTTCATTTTATAAAATTCAAATCACGAGAAAGAAAAGCTTCAGGAAATGTTGATACGGTGGATACTGCTCACAAAAATTTTCGAGATTCTTCTTTCTGAGGCACGTATCCAAGTAGTTCACTAGCTCATCCATGATATCGGTATCAGAATATGGATCGAAAGTGATTGGATGAATACAAGCAATGTTTTGGTTGAGCATAGCCTTCTGAGGAGAGTCGTCTACTACTAAGATATGTGCGTTCTTCATTATCCTTAAGCGACTGATCTCCCCATGAGTCCCAATTATTCTTTCATTCTTGAAGAAGTATGGCTTGCTTTCCTTTCTTATATTGTGAAATTCGAGAGGTTTATAACATTCGCTGGTCAAAAATCCAATCTTTACGAATCACCTCTTCTGCAACACTACAATGTTTCTTAAGCAAATTCAAGCGGTGTTAAGTTGTGAATCTGCATGCATGACCAAATCCCCACAAGCGCACCCATCTCCTTAAGCTTTTGAAAGAGACGATCCAACCCTGGACGAAAAATAATATCATATCGAAATTTACCATGACAAGGAATGAAATCTCCTTGTTTGATTTCTTTTTTCTATCCTCGGGCCTTTGTCGATGAAGCAGAACACCATTGACATCCAACAACACAATATGGCCATGAGTAACATGGATAGCGTTGCCTCTTGAATACTTTGCAAATCACTTGTTTGCTCCCTTTCACATTTATCCGTTGCCACTATCTCGTTGCCTATCCCTTCATCATTTAATTGTACATCATCCTTACAAGATTCAGATATTGCATGCGCTGAAGAAATTGATTTCGGAACTGAAGCCAATAAAAATGATGATGAAAAAACTGAAGTGGCCCCATGGTAACGATGTTTTGAGCTGCATTATTATCCATTTCCTGCATGAACTCTGTCATTCTGACATGTGGCACAAGAAATTTCGCCAAACCCCTCTCTTACCTCATGCAATGCTGAAAATCCATGTTCTCAATGTTTCATTACATCTGCAAAATGATAATTAGCTGACCTTAAAATTATCAAGGTATATTATTTACCTTGTTAATGTGTGACCCATGTTTGAACTAAAAGCTTCATTAATCCTTGAGAATTTATTTTCTGTACAAATATAAACGAAATATACAAAAATGCCTTATGTTACACTCATTTACAACTATTCGTCACTCTAAGAACTCATTAACAATTCTTCTTCGCTATTACCTTCTGAGTGAGGCGAAGAAGGTCTAAGCCGCTTGTGAGATGGTTCAAGATCTTCCATCTTCTATTGATGTTTCCATGGGTAATGGAGTGTGCGAATGTTCTGTACTCCTCGAGATAACTTCCGGTCTAATATCTGATTGAAGTTCGACTCCGACATTGAACCAGATTCGTTTCAGAGCTATCGCACTTCTGGAGGGAACTTTCTCAAATACTCCTTATGGTTCGTTGGGGTAGTCAGTTGAGAACCTCTATCCACTTGTTCAGGTCCTCAACCATGGTCTTATCCTTTTCAACGGCAAACACACATGTATCCGAAGGTAACACTCCTTCAAGACGGACCCCCTAGTGCAGTAGTCAAAAACCCACGCATCACTGTGAGGACCCCTGATCAAGTTGACGATGCTCCGTGCCGCTTGACTTGTAATGTTTGGATAACGTACATTGCCGAATACGTCACTCTCACTATCGGTGTATCGGATGGAGGTTCAGGGCCGTTGGAGTGCAAACAGATGCCTGGCCAGTCATTTGGAAGTTTGAAATTGTTTGGCGCATTCCTAACAACCAAGTGAACAACCGTATCAATGCACTTGGATCAGCATCATTCATATAAAATCCTGTCCAACGATGTTATTCTTCTTGGCGAAGGAAGGCAAAAGTATCGGTGACATGAGCAAGAATCAAGAAATAAATACCTGAAAAAGTAGGTATCAGTGAAGAGTGCAAGCATGAATTCAATAATAAATACCTTCTTTGTACATGCTTGCACGGCTAAGTTTCTCCACCAAATCCTCTAGTGTCCTGTCTGTCGAAGATTTTTTGACACCGCCGATCCATCACGAACAATTGAAACGGTTTCCTACAAGCAGTGATGTTACCCCATAAAGTCTCCGAATCCAACAACAAACATCTGTAGGGCTTGTCGTGATTCGTAGCATCCTCCTTTATAAGGTTCAACTCGGTTCTCCGCTGCTGAAGGACTGCCATAAGAGAAGGCGTCATCGCAATGTTCTCCTTTTTGGCGTTGGCGTGCAATAGATTCTTGCCCAGATCTTCCGATTGATTCACCCATTCGACAAGCATATCATCGTTTGTCACATGCAAATATTTGCTGACCTCTTCGTATGTTGAAGCGAGGTCCAACCCAGTTTGTGGCAGTGTATTCCCAACCACTCCTTGAAGTGCCTGACCGTCTTCAACTCCATTGCCTTGAGATGAAAAGGAGAGGTGGGCTGCTGTTGTTAATTGTAGTTTGCCATCAATCACCAAATCAGCCAAGACTTCCATCTCCTCCATCGTTGTTCCATTTAAAGGCTTCAACCATGTGAGCTTGAAATCGTTGTCTACATCCTTTATAGATTGAACAGACTTAGCCTTCGGCGTCTTACTGGGTTTCTTTGCAGACTTCTTGAGGGCTCCCCTTCACTTGTCTGCTTCTTCTTCAGTGTTCCTTTTGAAAAGGATTCCATAATCCCCAACCATTTGGCAAAGATCCTATCCTCGGGACAAGAAATCAACATCATCAAAAAGGATGTTTCCTTCCCACCTGGGCAAAATCAACTGCTACAATTTCTTCAACTCTCTGAAAAAAAGACAGATTAATATACCGGCGAGATAAATCCCGCCCAAACAATTTGCTTACCCGGTATCGCAGATTGTGTATTCCCTGCGTAGCTCTTTGTGGTCGCTGAAGAGATTCCCACACGGCTCGCGTGTGTTTGAACTTCTCCCATATTTTGCTGTTGTAGTGGTTGGTGTCTGCAGCGTCCCATTCCGCCGATAACTTATGGTACTGCTCGATTGTGAGATTCGGCTTAGCTAAAAACGCCGATCTTTTTGTCAGCTTCTCACGGGTATGCTCGGAAAGTTTTGTTGCCATCGTTCCTTTGTTGTGTTCACGAGAAGTCGTTGGGCTGCCGTTATTGTGTGCTGGCCACTAATGATGTAGTACTTGATGATTTTCTATTCTCCGTCTGAATCTTCATGATTTGTTCTGGTGTTGTGATCCACACTTTGTCAGCGCCTTTTTTCTTTCGTAGTATGGCACAAAAGCATTATGTGGAACGTGTAAGAATTGTCGTCCTTCATCTTCTCCATGAGCTCAGCTACACGTTCCTGGTTGAGTGGCCTGTAATTGAAGTTTGGGTTGACGCTGCAATACTTAACCCTACAAATAAATCCTATCATCCAACATCATTTCCTTGTGGCTTATTGCAGCATGGGATGCCACAGGTGCAGCTGACAAAACGACTGATGATTTTCTTTTGATCCGAATCAACATGTGTGATCCCCGATGCAGTGTTCTAATGTTCTCGGCACACTCTTCCAGCTCCCGAAATTCTAAGCAAATTGAACGTGATCTGTAAAGAACCTGAGACCGAGCCACCCTCTCAATCTCCTTATGATGTCGCTGTGTTCTTCTTCAATGTGAAGAGGGACGATTGCTCCACTTGTGATTTTTGTATTGTGAAGCAATCTCTCTGAGAATACACCTACTCGATGAGTCTGAAGATCTTCGAAGTAGACATCCAGATGGATCCCCTCCATAGATGGGCTTTCGTTGAGTTGAAGAAGAACTCCATCAACATCATTAGTGAACACGTGAACGTCATTATCCACAAGTCGACAAACCACCCGAAATTAATGTTGTAACTGGCGACCTCTGGATCCGAGAACGTGACATTGGATGGAACAAGGCATATGTGTCGAGCATCGTCAATCTGGGTTCGCAGCCTGCTTTCGGGCTTGACTAGCAATCTACTTTCCATTGTTTTGCTTGTCCATGCGATGTGACAGAGGTTAGTTTGACAGCAACCATGGTTGCTCCAATGCGCTTCCCGTTTAGTTTGAAATATGGCCAAGTTGATTCCAGAATCCCCCTGCCCATCTCTTCTCCTGCTCTCGTCTTTAATGTCACCTCAATTCCACATCTGAATACAAAAATGATTAGTTCAAGCACATATCCGAGTATAACAGATTTTATTTTAATTCTTACCCAGAATTTGACGACGACTCCATACTAATGACTCGATCTCCTTGTTTGATCAAATCGTCCTTCTGCAAAATAATACACTATGAATACAAATCATATAAAAACGCACACACACTTGTATAAACCCGAATATACAAAAATAATACACAGATAAATACATACAGAGAAGTGGAATTAACTGTCCAAAGCTCATTTGTGCTAGTGCAAAAGAAAGATAACATTTGTTTTAGAACCACCACAAATGTGAGCTCTGGACAGTTTTACATAGTTTAGCTTTTACTCGAAATATTATGATAAGATGATAAAAGTAAATAAAATGAGATATGCAACTTATATATACTAATACACATATATATTCACATGGAAGGTGCGGCGGGATTAATCTCGCCACCCCTTCAATGCCTCCTGAAAGAGTGGGCGGGATTAATCTCGCCACCTTTCTGGAGGCCTGAACGGGAGTGCGGATTAATCTTGCCACCCTTCTCGGTCTCAGAGAGAACTGGGCAGGATTTATTTGGCACACCCCTTCAGGGCTCCAGGGATTAATCTCCCCCCATGTAAGGATGGTGAAATGAATCTCACCACCCTTCTCAGTCCCCTTATTGGTATGCTGTAAACCTTCTTCGTCTCAACAGAGACGATTGGGATTGGTTCGACTCATCAATGAAAGAAAAAAAAGGATGGCAGGGTTCATCCTCCACCAGGCATAGAAGGGTCGGCGAGATTAATCCCGCCGCCCTCTTGTAAATCATGCGCACACACACATATATAAGGGTGGTGGGATTAACCCCGCCCTCCGAGAAGAGATGGTGAAGGGCGGATTAATCCCGCCGCACGCCCATGCCTGCGCGGAATGTGGCGAGATTAATCCCGCCGCCTAGGCCCTTCACATAGGCCATTGGTGACGGGATAAATCCCGCCGCATTCCACGCAGGGCATGGGTGTGCGGCGGGATTAATCCCGCCACCTAGGCCTTACACGCAAGCCATGGGCGGTGGGATTAATCTTGCCGTTCATAAAGCTAACCGAATAGCCTGCGTGAAGGGGGACAGGATTAATCCCGCCGCTCATGACCTGCATGAAGGGCCTCGGTGGCGGATTAATCCCGCCGCTACACACATATATATATGTATATGTATATATGTGTGTAGGAGAGTGTGTGTGTGTGCCAGAGATAGATAAATCAAATAAATTATAGCGATACACACACACACATATGTATATGTATATGTATATCCTATGTGTGTGCTAAATAAATTAAATTATACAGATACCACACACACACACACACACATATGTATATATATGTATATATAGGAGTGTGCGTGTGTGTGCGAGAGATAGATAAATAAATAAAATTATATAGATACTGGTACACATAATATATGTATGTATATATGTATATAGGTATATATATATGTGTATATGTATATCGTGTGTATGTGTGTGTGAGCGAAACAAATAAAATCATACAGATAAACAGGAGTGTGTGTGTGTGTGGATAAAATTAATAAATTAATAAAATTATACAGATACACAAACACACACACACACCACACACACATATATATATATATGTATGTATGTATATATGTATAGGAGTGTGCGTGTGTGTGTGAGAGATAGATAAATAAATTTTATTATTAAGATACACACAAATATAAATGTATATGTAAATAAAAATAAATAAATAAACTCAGGAGTGTGCATGTGAAAGAGAGAGAGAGATCTCACCTGTGTGTGAGAGAGAAGAAGATTTCACAGCCACCACCTCTGTGGTCTTTCTTCTTGAAACCTTAAGAATATACCTAAACCCTAAAAGGAATAGAATATAAGAATATACTTAAACCTTAAAAAGAATAAAATATAAATTCGCCTTAAACGAATATTCCTTCATTTATTATCAGCGTGTGCGTGTGCGTGGGTGTATCACATACACCCCAAGAATATAAATCATGCAGGGGTTTAACATGTGTGTGTCCATGAGAGTGTTAAAGTTTCACGTGTAGCAATACATATATACACACATAGTATTATACACATATACATACATACATATTAGTACATAATATTATAGAGACAGAGTGCATATATGGATCATGCATGGTGTGTATGTATGAGAGAAGAGAGATAGTACATATTATGGATCATGCATGGTGTGTATGTTTGAGAGTACATATTAACATGGCATAAGAGAGAGTGTTAACAAATTAAATTCATACATATTGCATATATTATACACATGTGTATACACACAGACATACATACATATTACATGTGTAAATTCAATATGTTACATAGGGTTTAGGGTTTAGGGTTTAGGTTTAGGGTTTATGATGGATCATGCATGGTGTGTATGTATGAGAGAAAGAGAGTGTTAAAAAATTAATTTTGTACACATTGCATATATTAGTACACATATACATACACATTATACACAGATATACATACATAGTACATAATATTATAACATCAGTACATATTATGGATCATGCATGGTATGTATGTATGAGAGAAGAGAGACAGGTTACATATTATGGATCATGCATGGTGTGTACGTATGAGAGAAGAGAGACAATACATATTATGGATCATGCATAGTGTGTATGTATGAGAGAAGGGATTATGCATGGTGACACTATGTATGTATGAGAGAAGAGAGAGAGTGTTAATAAATTAAAATCATACACATTGCATATATTAGTACACATATATACATACACGTGTGTATACACATAGACATACATATATATACATGAATATTCAATGTGTACTACACACAGACTGAGTAATATAGATCATACATGCGTTGAACATGATGTTTTCAATAAAGAAGCAATATATTTCTCAAGTTTGGTTTAGGGCTTGTGCATGTGTGTGCATATGTGTCTCTGTAAGTGCTTCTAATGCGTGTGCACGTGTATTAAATTTATGATTGTGTTTATATATGTGTGCAAAACAAACATCGAATAATTAAGAAAAATAATATTAATAAACACACTATGAACATATTTTAAATTATACATAATAATATATGATTTTATCTAATATAGCCATATATAGTTTTAATAATATATATTAATTTAATATTGATAATAAGGTTTAAACATGAATATTCTTGAAAAAATAAGAAATTAATTGAGAAAATCCCATTAATATATACAAATGTAAATTAAGTACTCAAATAATTAACTAAATTATTTATGATAATCATGTTTAATATTGGAATATTCTTGGAATAATAAGAAAATAAAGAATATCCCATTAATATAAAGAAGATTAATTACTCAAGTAATTAAGAGTAATGATTTAATATACACACTATGAACATATTTTAAATTATACATAATAATACATCATTTTATCTAATATATAGTCATATATAGTTTTAATAATATATATTAATTTAATATTGATAATATTTAACATAGGAATATTCTTGAAATAATAAGAAATTAATTGAGAAAATCTTATTAATATTTACAAATGTAGAATAATTACTGAAATAATTAAGAAAAGACTAATTTAATTATGATAATCAGGTTTAATATTGGAATATTCTTCGAATATTAAGAAAATAATAAAGAATATCCCATTATAGTAGGAAATGTAAATATTACTCGAGTAATTAAAAAATAATATTAATAAACAGACTATGAATATATTTTAAATGATACATAATAATATATCAATTTATTTATTGTATAAGTATAATATTATATATATTATGTATATATAATATAATTAATAATATATACTTAAATATTAAGAATGTAGAATAATTACTAAAATTTCGTAATATTAAACAGCTTGAATCACTTGAATATATTAAATGTAATTTTAAATACATTGGAATTGGAGAGTATATATGTTAAAGTGTCGGTTATTTGTGTCAACTCATCTTAAATTTTATTTTCTGTTCTTTTCAAAAAATTTGAATTTCTGACATAAGTATTGTCGGTCTGACATGTAACTTTGAAAATGCATTTAATTTCCCACTCAAATTCAAATCTGGTTCTTTCTTGCAAGGGTTTCTTCATTTCTGTATTTTTCACTCTTCAGATTTTTTTTTTCTTCATAGTGATCAGCTCAGCAGCGACATTAAATTGGGTGCTATTGTTTATAAGAAAGCACGGCGCCTTCAGTGCTGTTTATAAGTAAGTATTATAAACAAATTTAGATATACTTATAAAGATTCACTCTCTTATATTCTCTCTTAAAATTAGAATTTAGGGGTTTAGGAATGCATTAGGATTACAATATATTCCGTTAGGGATTTATCCCGTTTAAATCTTGGTTAGCTGGGGCGGCAGGATTAATCCGGCCATTTCTTTTTTGCCTCTTAGAAGAGGTGGCGGGATTAATCCCGCCACCATCTCTTTAATAGCCATGGTAGAATTAGTCGGGCAATGCTTCTCTGCTATGAAAAAAAGCGGCGGGATTAATCCCGCCAATAATCTTAACTGATAAAGAGTTACCTAAATTTATTAGAAAAGTTGTTGGCGGGATTAATCCTGTCAATCATTTTAGGAGGCAGAGAAGAGGTGGCGGGATTAATCTCGCCACCACTTCCCTATTTTAAATATTTGTGGGAAGATTTATCCCGAGATCTCTTTGAAATCATAGCTTCGGAGAGAGTTGTGGGTGAGATTAATCCCGCCACCTATTCCCCGTTGTAAGAGTTGTGGGCGGGATTAATCCCTCCGGGAAGATCAGCGCGGGATTAATCCCGCCGATTCTCCTTGTCGGAGGGAGTCGGCAGGGATTAATCCGCCGACTCTCTCGAAGGGGTTGAGTCGGCGGCGGGATTAATCCCCCACCGTTCCTCGTCGGAGGGAGATTAATCCGCCCATCAGTTGTATTAATCAAACATGAGATATTATCTCTAAACATAATTATGTATTATTGCATATGCATATTATTAAGTAACCGTAATTCAGATTTCTTAAAATATTGCATAAACAGATATCATAAATAACACAATTATTTATGTGCAGGACAATATGTTTAATACTGGAGATAAAGTATGTCTTCTTCGGAACAACGAGATAGTTGGCACTGGAACTGTGGAAGTTCGAGATATAATGCATCATGTCACAATATTGCCCAAGGATCTTGTGTGTACGTATGGGTGAACACCATTTACAAGCATGTTGAGGTTCTGGGAATGGAATTTGAGGAGGGTTCTCCTGTATTGTGGAATTTGGATGAAGTCAAGGCTGACACAGAATATGCAGAGTCACAAAAATAGTAGCACGAGTTTACCAGATGATGGCTTGCCTTGTGATGGATGAGGTGATTCTCTTTTTCGTGAGATTGAAGTTGGGAGGCATCATCACAGCTATAAATCCAATGGAAGCAGTGTCAGAAGAGAAACTAGGGTCCGACTTCGTGGGTGTAGTTGTGACAGAGGTTTCACCTAATGGCACATTGTATCCTGGATCCCTCGTGAGGTGGCGAACATCTGAATTAAGACGGCAAGATGGTTCAACATATTCTGGGTTGGATTTCAATAATAACAACCCGGAAGAACAACTCATATTTGAAGAGGTTCCTTGCATTGGTCCTATTGTAAGAAAAAGGCGATTCATGGGTTGTAGATCTTCCCCTGCAAGTTTCAGCAAGAGGGTAAAGATGGATCCTACATCTTCCGAAAGTGTTACGAGCATTTACGATTGACTGTTGCAAGAAGAAGTGTTGTCAGATGGCAGACCGGAATGAAATTACCCAATGTAGACATGTCTTTCGTATGCTCACCCAAAAGCAAAGGCATGAGTTTGTATATGCTGCACTAACTGGGTGTATTGATGGAATGGCCTCGGACACAGGTTATCAGAGTACATCCATGGTATTTAATAAGGTGGCCATCTGCTTCAAAGCTTGGTACAGTATATACGGGATCCCAAAGACCACGTTCTATCGGAGGGATGAGTGGCTAGATGGAGCGCGAACCTCAGTTCATGGGAACACTCGCTTGGTCAAAACCCGCTCTCACATCATGGCAGCCATAGAGATACTCAAGGCTTTTGTGGAAGCAAATGCAGACAGGATGCCTCACAAATGCCGAACCACAAATGCAGGGGTCAGGGAAAATCTCAAGGTTTTGCCTTCAATCTACACTCAATTGAAGCTGTGTGAACATGTGAACAAGTGCCTCAGTTTGATGGGGCTCCAAGCAATCTGCACTGGTACCTTCAACAACATATGGAATACTCATTTTAAGGATGTGGAGATTGCAAAACACTCTAGCTTTTCCAAGTGTGACACTTGTACATCATTGAAGGCTGCAGAGGCTTGTGCAAAAACCTTGGTGGAGATCACTGCCATTCAAAGAAGATGGAGGCCCACATGATTGCACAACAAACTTGCCGGTCTCAGTACTATGCACACCGCATGCTTTCTGTGTCACGCCCATCAGAGTACCTGTGCTTGATCCATGACAAGATGGATCATTCAAAGACCAGCATTCCAAAGCTCTTTGCAACACCAAAGTGCCTTGGAAATGTCATGAAACTTCCGATTTCATTGACAGGTGTGCTAACACATGGACACGGTTGTGAGTCATATGGACACTTTTCACTTCCACATTGGTCTAGCGACTCCAATTTCACTATTGGGTCGTTGCCATGTGTTTCAGAAGCCCACTCACAGACAAGTCCTATCAGTGATCTCAAAGTGAAGAAACAACACCTTCAACCTTTACATAATGCTCTCATGAACACGTCTGCACTTGAGGCTACTTGGGAATATGAGAGGCATTGTCAGCCTGCACAAAAAAAGATGGCCCTGTTGAGAGTTCAGGTTCAGTGGAGGGATCTAGCTCAAATAGTGTACATGTGTCCTCAACATCAAATAAGCTTCCTCGTCATTTGCTTTTACAGATGGATAATTGTGCAGGCGAGAACAAAAATAGGTAAATCATTTTACTTAAGGGTTTCTCAAGCTCATACTTACTTTTATTTTCTAGATATGTGCTAGCATACTTGTCAATGCTTGTTGCCAAAGGTGTGTTTGAAACAATCACGCTCAGTTTCCTTATGGTTGGTCACACTCATGAAGATATTGATGCGTTCTTCAGCAAGGTCTCCAACTCTACAAAAAGGACAAGTGCACTTACCTTACCGCATATGATGAATCTTTTTGAAAATTGCATCTCCAAAAAAAGTTGTGCTTTGCTTGTGACTGAGGTGCCAGACTTCAAAAAATTTCTCAAGGAGTATATAAAAGAGGGAGTGATTCTTTAGTTGGTCACCTTGTGCCGCTACAATTCTTTTTCTCCATACGAGATGGTATACCTATTATGCAGTACAAGTTACGGCCATCAGAGCAGGAGTGGTTACCGAAAGAGGGCTTAATGCTCTTCAAAAGTGGAGAGAATGGAAAGCCACTTCTCCCAGAAGGACAACCAGACCCTATTCCATTGAGTGCCCAGCTCAAGGAACAAGAGGTTATTATTGATGGCATCAAAAAATATGTGGCATGGGTTCAAAAATCGATGCCAAAGAATTCTGATAAGGCAACTGGTTACTCAGAACTATATAAGCATGTGGTCGACTATTGGGAGACTGTTGTTCGAGAGTTGGAAGGGCCTACTGTCACAAGTACAGAATTGCAACACCCTTTTTGGCCTAAAACAAGGTGGCGAGAGGAGATTGAAATGACATCACTGAGCACAGACGACATAGAAGCCAGTAGTGATGTGGAAGTGCAAACCCCACACTTTGTTGGACAAAGGAACCAAAAACCTAAAGCATACTTTGATTGCTGCAAGGATCTTCAAAAACTAATGATGGTTCTCATTACTCCAGATGCGTCATATAATCAGCCTATTTGGATGGGTCAAATTATCGACACACCTGAAGTAATCACAAAAATAGTATTGTTAAGGTTGCATGGTTCAAACCACAAAAAAGGCGACACGAGAAGGAGAGCGAAAGATATAATGGATGCCTAGAGAAAACATGGTCTCCCAATCAAAAAGACCCAGCATGTTTTATAAATGTTAAATCCATTCGATATGGGTGGATGTCAAGAAGCGTTGATAAAGTCACGATTAACAAAACTGCAAGGGAATGTATGTTTTCTGAAGCTTAAAGCAATTACAAAATTATAAAATATCATATATTTAATATTCATAATTATTATAAACTCTTTAATAATAGTACCAAATTGTTTACTTAACTATATAAATTTAAAAAGATATGGAAGATTGACTATATTATTATAGGATTTTATATATATATATATATTATACTACAAATTTTAATTAATAATGTTATATTTAAATATTAATATTTTAATAACAACATCAATATTTATATAATGTACCTCTTATGCTCTTCCTTAATTGTTATATTAGGCATATATTATATAATTTAATACCTTCTACTTTTATAATGTTATTAATTTTTGTTC